>JAPQRQ010036394.1:0-12164 GCA_037367365.1 Apogon talboti | reverse complement strand
ACAAAAACCAGTAAAACCAAATAAAAGAAAATACACTAAAAACAATAAATAAGTACATAAAACTAAAACAATGCTATAAATAAAACAATAAAATCAAACAGTTAAAAGTAATAAAATAAATGAAAGACACAGAGGACCGCACAACTGACGCAGAGTTAAAAGCCAGGGAATAAAAGTGGGTCTTAAGACGAGACTTAAAACGCTCCACTGTGGGGGCTGTGCGGACAGAAACATGCTGCATTCCCATTTTACCGGTTGATATTCAACCGAGGCCTGAGGTAATTATTGACTAAGCAAAAACTTCAAATACAGATGATGGGAAGCGGCTGGTGGATGATTTATCCAACAGCCAGTATTGAGAAAACTTATTATAAATTTCCATAATGGGATGAAGATACGTTGTTGATGAACTTCAGAGAGAAAACACATTTGTTCAAGATGAGGAAGAAAAATAAAACTAAAAGTGGAATTGAACTTTCCATTACATTTTTGTGTCAGGCTTCTCCCTGTTTCAGTCTCATGAGTGTTGCTTCTTGTTTCATTGCTTTCATAAAATATCACACAAAACTAGGGTGCCTTACTTTCTGGAAACACAAGCACGAATTTGACATGACATCTTTGTTTTTGGCTCCCATCGCAGCACTCCACTTAGAAGCCGTTGTGTTTGCTCCTGGGATTGGCCCACGGTTTGACTCTGCGGTGCTTATGGGAACATGCAGCGCCACCTTATCCCACCTGTACATTGGTTCCTGTGTCTACACTCACCTTGGCCCCTGTTCAGTCATACTTTATCACATTTTGACCTCGGAGGATTTTGTTGTATTACTTCCAGGCAGAGGAGGCTGTTGCGTACTCTGAGCCCTTTGGGGGATCGGCGGTACACAAGTGTGTCAAGAAATGCAATAAGAAGCATTAAGTGAAGGCAGGCTGAGACCGTGGCCCTCGGTTTTATGAATTCAGGGTGAAGAGAGGAAGATAAAACACCTCTCATGTAAGACTGAGATTATGGAAATGGTGAAACAGCCACGTACACACAGTAAACATATGGGTTGACTCGTAAAGCGGTAAAACAGTCGGAAATGACTCTTCTTGCTTTACAAATGTTAAACTTCTGCCCTGTCTACACCATTAGATTTTTTTTCTCAACACCTCATTAGTAATTCTGTCCACCCAAAATATCTCTGTTAAAATTCGAATGCAAAATCAACTGCAAAGCATCATAAAGTTCAGAAAAACAACATTATTTGTATTAAACTTAAAACTGTGGTCCTTTAGATACAACCACAGACTGCAGACAGAGATGTTTTACGCTCCATCCATGCTAATGTGGGTATCTTACAAAATGTTGTCCATGTTTGGGACTCGCCTACACAGAAATGGCACTTTAAGTCAATAAAAAGACATCCATTACAGGATGTAATGGTTGTATAGGTGTGTAAAGTGGTGCATGACATAGACTGACGTACACTGTTACAGTGTTTGGCAACTGTATGTACTGTAATAAGAGTTTTTTTTTCTTACAGTTTTAAGTCCAATACTACTATTAAAGAGACATTATCCAGAAAAGGAATTAGCCACTGAGAGTGGGGTTTTGAGCGGTCTTCAGTCCTGTTTGTGTGGTTAACTCATTTGATTATCCCTGTAAGGAAATTCAGTCTCTGCATTTTATACACACACAGTAGCTAGCATTAGCATTAGCATTAGCACGCATTAGGAGCAGTGAGCTGCCATTGAAGGCGTTCTTCATCAGTACTGTGGCCAAAGGGACTGACAGGAGAATTAAACTATATATACTTGTTTTTTTTAATAGTGGGGTAAACTGGTTCCAGTCTGAGAGTGGATCCAGTGACCTTCTTTGCTAAGTGCTAACCACAATCCTACCATCATGTTGTCTATTAGTGGGCTGCTGCAGGTCAGAGGTCACTTCTTGCTATAACATATTTTTAAGTGCAGAGCTTAAGTTTAATATACATTTTTGCACTCAAGCTTTGTAATGTACTCGTATGTAGTCAAGACCATTTCATGATCTGGACCACAGCAAATCAGGACTGAACCTTTGAGGGTCAGGACCAAATTACGGGACAAGGCCAGAACCAATGTCATGTACTGCAAAACTAAATATACTGGATATTTTCAGATGTTTGTGTGTTTCCATTCAATATTGTGCTTAAATAGTAAAGGTTGTGAGGTGCTTCTACCTCTTGACCGTTGCAGATCTGAGGTCTGCAGTTCTGATCGATGCTGAATTAATTCAATTATCGTTTGGCTGCTGATGTCAAGGTTTTTATGCCATAATATTGTATGTTATAATGTGGATCCTCCACATGGCCACGTGGAGGCTTGACCTTCCTTGACCTTCAGTTTATTCAGTTTTTCTCTAAACTCAGTGTGTCATTATACACCCACCACACAAATATGAACACAGAAAAAAACATTAACAGATGGGTGTACAATTAAAATAAAATTAAATACAGGCCACTAGTGACCATAGCTGAAAAAAAAGGATTATTTGTTAATAACAGTTTAGTAAATTATGCCTGATGGATGTGAATGAGATGTGATTGGAATGTTGAGGTCTCCGTCCTTCATCTGTCACAGTGAGCGGACACACTGTCATAACAGCTATTGAATAACTTCAAATTAATGGAATATATAACTGGAATAACTCCCCAAATCCATTACAGTTAGAATCTCCAAACATCCACTCATTTCTAATTGTGCTTTTCAGCTCCAGTGGAGTTTGTTAAATAACATTAGGATGCTTTTTGGTTAATCAACTTGTCAAGATTAACCCAAGATTAACTTCTGTGGCAGCTCCCAAATTAATTTCTCTCTTTCTTATATGATTTGTCATCATTTATCATATTATCCTCTGTATTTTGCAATGTTTTTGGTGAAAATCAAATATTTTCCAATATTTAATTTGCTGATCATGTAATGTTCAGCACAAGATTAGTTTTTAGAAAAATGTTTTAAAAATACTTAGATGGCATTATATTCAGCATACATTGTCCGTCAGTGAAATTCAAAGCATAACTTTGATCCTCTTCTATTGGACATATATTATACTGATGATAAGTTGGAAGGTCCATTAAAAAACCTTTGGCTAGTCTTTTTAGAGTGGTTACAAATATCTAAAAACCTGAGATAAATATATGTTAAAATGTATTAAATTAGTTTATTAAGGTATTTGACATTATAGATATTATATATGCAATGTATATACTAATAAATATGCTGAATAAACAATTGAAACCTGTAATTATTCTCCCTTGTCCATCTGTTACCCAAACACAACACTTAGCAAAACTCTTGCTATTTTATGCCCTTATATATTGAAAAAATAAAAATTGTTTACTGTTGTGCAAAACAGACACCCTAGAGGACCGACTGTAAAGATATTACAATTTTATGAAAATTGGATCCGCATTTGAGGGCAGGTTTCATAAAGTGGTCAAAAACAGATGTTCATTTTCTGTCCATGTGTTACAGAGGGGTTTTTAATGCTTTTAAGTCAGAAAATTAGGCTAAAACATTGGTTTTCTTATGTGTGTCATGTGACGTGGCATTCACATACACGCAGGAATCTAAAAATGCGTACATGTAACACGCCAATTAAAACTGGCGTATATATTAACGCTTATTCATGCTATCACGTTGCTATTTGGGTCTTTAACCTCCTCAGACCCAGGAGCCCCACAGGTTTTTGAGTTTTGGCTTTTTTAATTATAGTTTAGTTTTTTCAGTTGCATTCTGAAATTTTTTTTATGGAATGTCATTTGCGGTGGACAGTTGTCTTTTTTGGGGGGGGGGTTGTATAAAGGTGTGAATTTGTTGTCCACATAGGTGGACACAGGGTCCTAGGAGGTTAAGGGTTAAGGCTGAACGCAGTACGGCTGAAAAACAGAAACTCTGAAATCAAACATGAAAAGGAGAAACAAAAAAGCAGAAATCTGATCTAGATTATTATAGTAACATAAAGGATGATCAGGTTTACTTGGACACTGCACTCATTTTAACAGCAATGCTCTGCCAAGAATTTGCCAAAAAATGTTGGACCAGTGGCCATGTTTTGAAATGGGCAGTCGCAGGTGGAGGTGAAGCTGAAGGTCAGGCTGGTTGACCTGCACAAGCACTGGCTTAGAACGATGAGAAAATGCCCCGGTGTCTGGGGGCTGACAGAGCAGCAAATGTGGAGCATGAAATGGAAGTACTTCTCATCTGAACTAATTTCCAGAGAGAATGTCTGTTCTCAAAAGTGCCAGAGCTTTCAACCGATGGCTGATATCACCTGTGAAAAGGCTGCACATAAGCCTCAACTGCTCCAGAAGCACCTACTTTACAGATGCCGTGGCAGAAAATTGTTCCCTGCATTTCTTTTTTTTTTTTCTGAATGCATTAGTTTTCTAAGCTCTTTTCAAGTTGTTTTTTTTTTAACCTCAAATTTCTGCCACAGTCAGCTAAAAGCACTCCTGAATCCCCGTACTTTTTACTGTACGATCGACTGTGATTTTATGTTTTGATGTTTTCCCATCATGTTTGAGGTTCATGTTTTCTGATGTTTTCAGTATCACTTAAAGGTTCGGTGTATTATTATTTGTGGTGGAGTCTCCTTTGTACTGACAGTGATGCATTTGTTGGAATTGACTAACTATTATTAAGCACCGTTACTGCAGAAGAAATCCAAAACTGACCAGAGTCCTCGACATAGAAATCTGTCTACAGGCTGGTATCATGGATGTGAGATACAGAGACAGACATTAGCTTGGAGATGGAGTTAACCCTTTATCGGGCAAGTGACTATTTTTAGTCACTTCCCCACACATTACAAGACAGTGACAGCAACAGTTCCAGTGAGGACAGTGAGTCAACAGTCTCAGGTCCAATGTGGTCTACAGGGTCTGTAAGGTCCAGCTCTGCATGAACAGTGAGTGTACCTGCTTTGTTAGGTACCATGGAGTAATGGTACTAATGTTCAATGGTGTAAATGTTCAAAGGATTAATGTGGATGTTGACAGGTGTCTGGATCAGCACTGACGTTGGTCTAATGTTCTAAAATACATGTTCCTTTCACTTTACATGTGTCTTTCTTGTATTTTTTTATATTTACTTCTTGGATATATATATATATATAAAATTTTATTTTTAGCCACTTATGGATAAGGAACCAAATATGGTAACTTCATTGACCACAATGTTTAATTTCAGAGTATTTCTACGAGTGGCCTATAAAGGGTTAATGTCACAAAAATAACACAAAACAGATAACAGAAACTTCATATACACACATATTCATGTACATCCTACATCTTCAAAATTTTAGAGGTTTAAAAAAAATATATAACCAAAGACAACCACTAAAATTGGTATGTTCTGCTGGGAATCAGCTGTTTATTGATGTTAATGTAACTAAAGTAAACGGGAAGAAGTATTGAATTACAGTGTATAAACCTGGAAGACTCTTCAACACAAAGACACAAATCTAGGCTGTGTGCACATCTTACCTACAGCATGGAAGCTTTAACTTGCTGCTCATTACTACACATATTAGTATGCACATGTACAGGCAGGGTCTTCCCTGCCATTATCTGTGTGTTAAGTTGGTCATCATGGTTCCACAAAACTCATTTACACGTCCAGTCAACAACATTAGAGCCTGATGCTTATTTACTCTACCATCTTTCTTTAACATGGAAATGGTTAGGCTTCAGAAGGAGTGAACTTTAGTTATTTACCACCAACACAGAGTGGTGAATCAATGTTGTGGACGATGACGCTGTTTCCACGGTAACTACGGAGCCTCTGAACGTCCAAATGGGTCATATCTGATGACCATGAAAAGATGACAAACTGTATTTTACACCAATTATTCACATGTATTGATAGGATTAGTGGATCAACAGGTATTTAACATTTTACATCAGTAAATGTGGCTGTTTGGGTCTTTGTGGGTTAAGATGAGTGAAGAACTAAAGCATTCATGGGATTTTCATTCAACCTTAAAGCGACGGAGATAAGGGGGGAATTTTTCATACCTGTAACACATTCTGATGTCGTCCAACATGGACACTGTAATGAAAGGTGTCAGTCATGTAAAATATTGCGGGTAATATGTTAAATTGTCTGACAAAAGAGCTTTTCCCCTATCCATTTTTGCCACCAGCTGCTTATCTCTCACATGGAAAATAGGCGTCAGTGCTATTGTCTAAATGATGCGCTCCTCCATTACACTTGACATGCACCTGTCAATCAGCTGGTGTGATGCCAAAGTGAAAATCAACAGGTAACACAACCACCATGCACGAGAGAGGTGTGTTACAGTGTGTACAGGCTAGTCCATTCTGAGCACTAGCTAACCCACATTAAAGTAAAATCAATTTGGACCTGAACTCAAATGACTTTCTACTTTCTCCAGACCTAATGGTGGACCTCTTTAGCAAGTTTTGTTTTTATGCTATTTGTGTGAGACCATATGTTTTCCTGAAACACAACCACAACACCTAAGGCCCCTAGAAACCAACAGAAAACCCTGTGTATGAATACATTACCACGTGCATATGAGCAGATACTGCAGTAGTGTAAGGCATTACTAATTAGTTTTCAGTAATATTTACTCGGTACATGTTCAATAGCGCATGTGTTACAACACACTTTTCAGCCATAATTTAATTGCTCAAATGAAAAAAAAAAAACCCAGCAAGACCATGAGACCTTAAGGAATCAAAAATGCGTCTGTACAGTTCTACTTCCTGTTGGTGTTCAGCCAATGGGTGAAGACGGCAGAAGACAGTCCATTGTCCACATGGACGTATGCTCATTACTAACCCTAACCCTGTTTACAGAAGACAGTTAGCATGATCCCTGTGATCAGCAATGACAAGGTAAGCTAACATTTATAGGACTAGTTAGAATTCTTTATGGATTGTGGATTTATCTACCGGTGTCCTCGGAGCCCCGCCCCCTGTTTGAACATGGAAAATGTTGAAAAAAATGCAAACGTTCCTGCTGGGATTGGAACATTGTAGACCGTAGCGTTACTCACACAGATATCCATTCAGCCCCATTTATGACGAGAATCTGTATGTAACTCAACAGTAATACAGGAGTCATGTGATGTATTACAATTCTGAGACAGTAATAATGTACGGTAAGGAATTACATTTAAATAACAGTAAAAACTAATGTGTAATGGATTACAGTTTGGAAGTAACTTGTACAACCTTCCTTATCAACACTTCATTCTACATTAAAGATGGACCAATTAACTGTCAGCGATAGGATGTTTTAGAAATTACCATTATTGAAGTGAAGTACTGAGTTTGAGAGAAAATTATATCAAACAATTTATCAAAAATCTGCTTTTTCCACAAAGTATTTAATGTTCTATTAGGCGACGTGTGCTCCGCAAAATGTTTGTAACCACATGATTCTGGTGACAGAAAATTCAGACAATGGAAGACGTAAATTGCAGAATGGTTGAGACACAAGAAAGATGATATTATAGAAAAAAGCTACATCAAAACTGACAATAAGGCCATAAATATAAAAATAAGGAAAAAAAAAGATCACTTTTAATTCCAAGTCAGATATCTTGTGAATTTCTTCTTACTACAATGTGTATGTAACAACATAGCATTGTACCAAGATACAGTATGTCTGAAAGCACCACTGGAGCAGCTCAAAGAACATTATCATCATTAGTAGACAAATCTGTTAGCTCAGAATTAGCATGTACACTTTTTTCTTGCACTTTATTCTGCTGCCTTGACGTTGAATGTCCCTGTTGTGGGACCAGTAAATTCTAATCTACTGTAATCTGATGTAATCTAATCTAATCTACCATAATCTACTTTAATGTAATGTAATCTAATCTGATGACGTCTGTCGATAGCATCCTGATTTTGGTCATAAACACAAACATGAATTGTGCTAAAAACAGTTGAAGCATGTTCCTGAGCTGTTTTTCCACTGTTCAGTTTCCTGCATTTTCCCCACAAGAACAACTTTTGTTACCTGATAGAAGCTCCCTGTAGTTTTTGAGTTGATTGAAGAGAGAAACAGTAAAAGACTCAAACAGAGGCATTTTGACAGTGTTTTCAGGAGAAAATCACTCCTTACCCTTCGCCTACTTTACACACTGTGACATGATGCCATCTGTAAACAACACATTAAAGAGGCTGTAAGTAGAATTTCTACTTTCAAATCTTTAAAAATGACTTAAAGCGCCACTATGGAGTTTTTCAGCCTTCAGACTATGTTTTCAAGGTCATTTTGGTGGTACAACAACTCACAACAGGTTCAATTACACTTTCGTCATAGCTCCAGAGCGTCTGCATCACCTACACTGGCAACCTCTGGAATCGAGTTGCAACTCCTCCACAAAAGAACTACAAAATTGGACTGCTTTATGGCATACGTCACATCCCCCCCTCCACCTTCAAAAGATGAGGCAGGTAAACGAAGTTACGAGTAGGGATGGGAATCTCTCAAAAAGAACCGGTTCTTTTTGAGAACCGGTTCTCAAAAGGAACCGGTTCTTTTTGAGAACCGGTTCCCAGTAGCTCAATTCCTTGGAATCGTTTGCCTACCTGTGTAACGATTCTCCCTATCGACTCCACCTTCGTTGCACATGCGTGATGACGTCACATGTACGCTGCGTTGTTTTGGTTTAGCCAACATGGCGTCGAGGCAGAAACGCTCCAAAATCTGTCTATATTTCACGTGAAAAGATGACACCAGGGACACTTGGAACACTTGCAAAGCTTCCATCTCTTCAAAGGAAGGAAATACCTCCAATATGTTAAAACATTTGTCCACAGCATGCAGCTCATTTACAGGAATGTCAGGTGTTTGATACGCTACTTAACAACGCTTGTGAATCCAGCGGCAGAGCAAACACCGGGGCGTCATCCGGGCCCGGATCTGGGGGGGGGGCAACAAAGGTCCTGCCCCCTCAAATAAAAGTTTATGAAGGCAGTGAAAAGGAAAATGAGGTGCACAACAGCGGGAGACATAGAGGAAATAATAGAGTCTTAAGTTACACTTTAACTGTCCCTCACCCAATAAGAATCGATAAGGAATAGGATCGATACGCAAAATCAATAATGGAATTGGAATCGTTAAATTCTTATGGATTACCATCCCTACGAGTGAAGGGAAGCTACAAATAAGCTAACGGTCACAGCCGAAGCGGCAAGAAAAGCAAAGAGGGTAAGGGTGTTGACCGAAGAGACAAAGAAAAGAAACTGTGAGAGTGATTAAATAAGAGGCGGGACTGGGTGACAGTTTGGAATATCAATACCACATAGGACCCCTTAAATGAATAAACCCCTCACAGCAGTGTCTATGAGGTCACTGAAGGACACCTATGGCCTATAGATGTAGAATATGGTCAAGCAGAATAAGACATTAATAGGTTCTTTATGGTGACTAAAAAAAACCTAATGTGTCAGCTAATAACCAGCTACTAACTGATGGACCTGAATATAAAGTTTCCTGTGGTCCAACTTTGATCATTCCTTCACCCTCATGCATAAAATTAAAACCCCACTATTCTCTCTGCTTTTGTTAATTTATGTTGATGTGAAAGTGGCTCGTGTGGACGAGACCCGAGAAGCAGATGCCGATCGTATAAGACCAGATTATGAGCCATGATATGTTAAATTAAAAGCGGAACAAATCAAGTAGGAGTCTTTTTGGTGTTCCATTGAATATTAATTAAGGTAATTAACTGAGGTAAATTGCAATTTAGAATGTAATTGGTAGTGAGATGACATTTGAAGTTCAAACAGGACTCAAATGCAGTCACCCTTAACCATATGCTAATGGAATTTCCCTAATCTTTAGCCTCGCTTTCAAATGGATTGGATTTTACTGTCCAATTAGTTTTGACCAAACAACCTCTAGGTCGGCAGCGAGTGCAACTGAAAAAAGTTGGTAGAAAAACAGGATAACGCGTCGGCTTGGAAACTGTTAGTGAAGCCTTTCTACCAAATGCGATGAAATACAGGAGGAGCGAGCGCTGCTGGTGGGAGGAAGTTGAATGAAGGGGGAAACTCAGCTCTGGGAGCAAATACACTCGGCTGAGAAAAGGCAGCTGAAGGCTTTGTGCCTACCCACCAGGGGTAAGCTTTGTACTGTTTCCTGATTGAAGAAAATCATACACTTTGGATCTGTTGTACTGCCAAAACAAAATTTCTCTCCCTGTGCACCAAACACAAGATTCGAGTCCAGAGAAAAGAGTTGATATTAAAGTGGTCACACTGGAATAAAAGCTGTTTGAAAAGATGAAAGGTTTTTTTATGACTAACAAATCCAACAGGTCGTATAGTGCAAATGGTTCCTTTCATGAACTTGTGTTAAGGCCAGAAAAAAAGCGAGTGCCATCTGGGTTTAGCAGTCACACACAATGTAGTTTTTTACAAACAGAAATTTCTCATGGCACATTCCTCAAATAGTGTACGTGGGGAAAAAAAACGCATAAAAGTAGAAATACTGTAACCTGACGGAGTACAGCTCAGACCTTCAGGAAGTTAACGCTCACTTTTAGTCTACGTCTGCTGCATAATTCACATATTCAGTGTCAGAAAGTGGCTCTAATGTAATGTTGTTTAAGGATTCTGGAAATAAGAGAATATGACCACACTTGACCACAAATACGTGCATTCATTTCCAAGCAATTTTAGACTTAAGGTTAATTTATGCTATTTCTATGTTTGTAAAAAGAAGAGACTTGTGTTTAACATGATGTAACTGTGTGTAAGTGTGTATAGTTTTTATTACTATTATTATTTTTTGCACCATCTTCTGTATTTATGCACACACTTTTTTTCTTACGCTTTATTCTGTTGCTGCCTTGACCATTTATTGTATTAATACAATGGAAAACACTCTAAATTCTATATACAGTATATACAATAGCGACAAATTTAGACAAAGGCTTTTATATAATGTGTAATTTCTGTAAAATGATCTATTTTTTTGCACATCATCTCAGGTCGTATGTTACTGTATGAAATATTACAATGACCGGGCAAATACAGCAATTAAAAAAAAAACGACTGTTATTTGGAGCAAAAAAAAAGCTGATTTTCAATTGTGGCTCTTATTTAGTCACACTTCAGACATGGAGTACTAACTGAGCACTACTCATATTCACGTCCAACATGTTCAGATGCAACAAGAACACTAATTACCTCTATCTTTTCATGACATTTGCACACTGTTTATCTGCACACGTGGGGCTGCAAACACTCAAAATCACAGTAATTACATGTACCTGAAAATAAAACTTGCTCTCAGGAGGAGCTCTGTGGATCTTTCACAGCCTGGTTTATCAAAGATACTCATGACCCTGTTTTAAAACTTTCTTTTACAGATACGGGCACAAAGAGAAGGCGCTGCTGATGCTGCTGAATGGTGTTTACTGCAGGCTGCAAATGAAAGGGGATCCTCTGCTTCAGCCCTGCACACCAGGACCAGCTGGGACTGAACACGTATAGACGGATCCGGTGCAGGTGGGTTCTGAGTCATCGCTCATCCAAGTGTTTGTATACAGAAATATACAGGCGTCTATTGAGAATCATCTGGGCGACAAAAAATGGTCTGTTCAGGATGAAGTTTACCGTTTAAATTAATTTAAGTGCTAATGCTAACTGCTAATGCTAAGTGTTGAATATATTCAGATGGGTAATATGCAGAGATCAAATGTCCTGATGGGGATAAAAGAGTGAATTAACCTTCCTTTAAAATATTAATAACTTTACAGATTCAGGTTGTCAACTTTAGTGCCACTAGTGGTGGAGTTGCAGATTGCAACCAAATGAATGAGCATCACCTCACCCTCCCTGTAGGTGGCCGGAAGTCCGGTTCACAGCAAGCACTCTGACGGAATGAGGGTAAACACTTCTGTCATAAAGTTGTAGGGTTGTTACTCTCCTTCCTTTTTTAAAATAAATAAATAAATCTGTGCATTGTCATTTTAAATACCTTGAATCAATATTTATAAAAACATAACCCTGACAAAAATCTTTCCTTATTTCTTCAGAGATTCTAATAACAACAATGAAGTTAAACGGACAAAACATGGTGGACCTTACAGACACCTGCAAGGCTAAAGAACAAACACCTTGTTTCAGAAAAAAAGAAATAAATACATTTTATAT
>JAPQRQ010036393.1:0-12165 GCA_037367365.1 Apogon talboti | reverse complement strand
GAGAAAAGTGAGTTATAGTAGTCTAGTCTGGATGTAATAAAAGCATGGATTAATTTTTCTGCATCATTCTGTGTTAAGATATGCCTGATTTTGGCAATATTACGCAAACATGCGCCACACACCAAAATTGACCTTCTACTTTTAGCCCATCACTAGAACACGCAGGAACATGCCACACGCTGCAGACTATCAGCATGCGCCACATCTAACACCCTGGGAGCAAATGGTGGGTTAAGTGCCTTGCACATGGGCATATGGGCAGCCAACAACTCTCTGCTAGTTCAGGGAACTGAACTGGTGACCTTTCTGTCACATGCCGACTCCAGCCTTCTAGGCCACAGCTGCCCCACAATTAAATAAAATAAATAAACCAATCACTTGAAACATGTACAGAAATTGAATTTAAAGTTTTGACCATGGATTTAAATTCTGAATTAACATCAATGGGATATCTTATTTTATTATAGAAAGGGATACCTGAAAGGGTTATGATGAATCAGTGATGAGCAGTCAGACAGTGAAACTGGTTGTTTGCATTATTGTTTTTAGTCACAGATAACAATAAAACCCTGAAGTTTGTAAATGAGAAAAAGGTCCAGCGACATTTCTAAAAGTCTCTGTTTTCAGAATCCTCAAAGGCCAGTCATGTCAATGTTACATGAAAATGAAACAAAATAACCCTTTTAAACACAGTCTATTCTGTGAGTATTAAATGATTGACAGTTAGCAGAGTGTAATGTAATGCAACAGCGATATGAAAACACTCAACTGTGACAGTCAGATAATGAGAATGCAGAAACTCTGATAAAACCAAATGGATGCTCACAGTCATGGATGATCGAACCAGAGCAATGTTCATATCTTTCTGTAATTCTTCCATCTTGTTGAAGAATATAAACCTGTCAACAGTTTTGTTGTTTCTTGTCAACAGAAAAGTCAGACCTAATCTTCAGTTTATGTGTTGTCCTTAGGATAATTCAGCATAACCTGTTTTTCAGTAGTTGATTTGTTTTGCACATGTTCAATGTTCAGTTTTGACTCAAGTAGTAAAAGGTTTGCATGATGTAAACACATTCTACAGTTCTATGTAGGTTGAATACATGTTGTGTAAATGATACACTTACAAAATTGTTTGTTTTAATGTTGCATGCTGTTGGTTGTTATCAAGTCTTATTATTGATTCTGGTATGTGGTTGGTGGTGGAGTAAGAGAGGAGCGGTACAGAGAGGAGCACCTGAAAATGAGAGAGGAAAAGTATAAAAATGGAATAAACTGTGGCTTTGCAGTATTTGTAAATGTCATGCGCTATAACATTACAGCAAAGAGACTTCTGCATTGCAATTGTTAAGCTTAAGGCACTGGAGACACATCGCTGGGTTAGCCTAACCAGCTAATTAGCCTAGTTTGCCATGAGGAAGCCCATGAACTTCATGGAGCCACATGGAGCTACACGCTCTGTGACAACTGAGAGGCTCCAGTTTCCTGTTGGACCTTCAGCCTCCCACGTCTACGAACCCACGTGGAGGTACAACATTGGAATTGACTGATTCTGACCATGGATTTGTGAATATTCAGCTTCATCCACTTCTGTTTGGGGGAAACTTTGCAGGCCTGATGAGAGCATCATCAGGTTATCAGATGAACAGACAGACAGAGGGGTTTATTGATTTCGTTTTCTTTCTTTAGTTGTGTTTGCCAGCTTGTGTGAGTGTGTGTGTGTGTGTAGGCCCACTGAGTTAAGAGGAGTGATTGTTGTGCTTTGGAGGATGACTGCTTTGTAAAGGTCATTGTAATGTCATTATTGAAGACTGTTTAGTCAAAGAAAAAGCTTATTGGTGATAGAGTGTTTTGTTTCATGTGAAGCAAGGAGATAATAATTTGTAAAATTTATTTAATCTATATTTATTGTTATGCTTTATGTTAAATGTAAAATGCTTTGGGGTAGACATGGTTGTGGTGTGATTCCAGTTGGGAGCCATTTAGACCACCGCATGATCTAAAATTTAAAGGGAAAATGTTAAAATTATTGCCAATAACAGAGAACTAACCTAATTTTGGGAATAACTCTAAAACCTGGGGCCTTGCCTAGGGTACAAGGCATAGAGAGCACTGTATAAGAATATTTACTGAATAATAATAATGAAAACTTGCTATTATGAATTTTCTATGTACAGTATTTGGTTATATCTTTTAAATTAAAGGTTGTGCTGTTATGATAACCACGTATTTTAAGCAAAACTTTGGTTGAGTTGCATAACATCTCACCAAAGGTCCCTGATGCAGAAACCATCTCCAAAGCTGGTCTTTTTCTTAGCCTGTGTGTAGTGGTTCAGTTTTGCACTTTGGTCTTATTTTAAAGTCAAATGCTTAACACACACCTACATTCACACACTCATAAGAACAGTGCTGATACAGCAGAGACTTAGGTCAGTGGAAATGTCCTTTCTTCTTCTGCAACAACATCCAACCCCATTCATTATTTAGTATATTACCCTGCATTCATTTGTGTGTCTGTGTGTGCTGTTTTCTAACTCTGTATTGGTAACATAAAAATGAAGGAATAGGAAGATAAAGACATGTTACTGTTTGTAGTAAAACAAAACTTTGCTGAAGTTCAGTAATCCTGTTAATGTTACCTCATTCTTCATTAATGTAAACCTTCGGAGTGTAATAAGGTCTGTCTTATTAATCTAATAAGGTGTAACAAAGGTCACCTTTCATCCGGCTTTGCAGTCACTCTGTAATGAGAACTCTACTTTTAATTTGGTCTAATTATAAATCAGCATGTCTGAAGTACATTTTTTGTTGTTTGTGCAGGCTTTGGCCTATTAATGTAACATCCACCAGTGCAAACTGTTTGTGGAGCTGTAGGCCTCACATACTGTCACTGTTACATTACTGTAAATGTGGAAAGTGTACATCTACATATCATGGTATTGCCACCTCTTTGATTTGCCCTGTCCTTTTAAGGGATGTATACCAAAGTTTAGTACTTAACAGGCTCTGGGGCTAAGACCATCAAATAAGATCAGACATTATAGATTTTCCTAATGGTACTAGAGAAAGAAAAATAGAAACATAGGTCTCTTGTTTATTACAGAAACATAAAAATTGTCAGGAATTTTTTCAGACCATATCCTTTTCTGACTAAGATGTTCATCTGCGTTGAATTAATGTGATTTATTTATTTTTTTTTAGCTCGTAGTTCAACTGTATCCAGTGTGTATATTATGTACTGCTATGCTAGCAGCCTGGAGCCCAAATATGAACAGGAGTTAACGATTTAATGTGACCAGTAGGCACCTGATTGCTTCACCATGGGTTGGTTCATAAAGTTGATGTGAAATGCTCCAAGCATCATCCGATCTGTCACTCACAGATTCACAACAGCAGGATGCAGAGGTCAGGAGGCTGCGCGAAAACCACCACACTGTCAAAATGCTAGAAAGAAAAAGTCCTACATTTTTGTACTTAATGGGTGAGAGACTATTCTCTTTTGCAGAAAGTTTGTGATTTAACAAAATATAATCAGAACAATGCTTTTGCACTTTACTAATAATCAATTAAATATTAATTATTGTTAAAGATATCAGACCACATTACAAATGAGAAAATACAGCAAATGATTTATTCACAATATGAAGCAGAACCGTAACACTTACCTAAAAAAAGAACAGATAAGAATACTGTTCAAGTAACAGATTAATAAGCAGTATTGATAAGAGTAGTAGAATATCTAGAGCATCTCTGACTTTAAATCTGTTTTTATTTTTATTCATTTGTCTCAAAATAAGGTTCCATGGGACACAGCTGAAGGTGCCTTTCTTGAGGATGTGGACTTTTGGCTTGCTTATTAGGGCAGCATGCGGCAAATGGTGTGTTTATACATTTCAAATCACTTATCACCCTCAAATATGTTAACGTTCATCAGGTAGGTGAAAATACTTTGTTTAGCCTAACAGTAAGTACACTCTCATCCAAAAATGCTGACTTTCTGCCCTTAAAATCCAAGATGACAATGGCATGGAGGTTTTATCCACTTCTTCTCTTCAGTGTTATTACATTATTATACATTATATCCCAGATAATATTATTCACATAAATTAGCCTGTGTTGTCAGTACAGGTGGACCTACCCACTGATACATAAACTAATGATAACACTTTATCAAATTAGACACTCTGTGTGTTTTTAGTTTGTCAAAACAATACAAAAACAAGCTCCAGTGTGTCACTCAGTCTAGCAATTTCTTGTGTATTATGTTCCAGCTCAGACAACAGGCACTGACCATGTGATGCCTCTGCTCTGCCCAGAGATGCATCCAACCTAAATCAGCCTTCAAATGTTTGGTTTGTCTGAGTGTAGCGACATTCAGTTCCCATTGTACCTAAAACAGCTGGAAACACAGCTCCCTCAAAGCGCTCTCTGTCTGTTGTCATCACTGGATGCTGTTTAAGCTGACCTGAGAGCAGTTTGAGGGAAAACTGTTTGACGGACTCTCAACAGATCAACAGAGCAATTCTAGTTGTTAACAGTTGTGGTTCAGTCTGCTGTGCATCCATGTGTTCCCCCCTCCCCCAAGCTCTCTCTCTCTTTCTCTTCCTTGAACCCTCTCTCTTTAACCCCAACTAGTCAAGGTATACAACCATCCTCCAGAGTCGGGGTCTGCTCCAGGTTTCTGCCTGTTAAAAGGGAGTTTTTCCTTCCACTGTCACCAGGTGTTTGCTCCTGGAGGATTCTGTTGGTGTCTGTGAATTGGCTTATTAAGAGTCTGGTCTATCTGACCAGTTACTGTACAACATAACATAGAGGAAAAACAGGATGGGTATGATATACAATTGAAAACTAATGTGGACTGTTACATTTGGAGGTTAAGTGACACTTTAATGCAGCGATGCCAACTCCACTCAACATGATTCTGAAAACTAGAGCGATTTCGGTTCAACATATGACAGAGAATTCATATCTGCAAAACGTGAGGCTCTCAAAGGGTCGGTTTGACTTTTTGTGCTGATTTTAACATCTAATAATGGTCTGCCTAAAAGTAAATATCCATTTACATGTACTCGTCATTTAGAATAATTTTGCAAACTTTACTTGTCTTTTCCCACAAATAACTGTGAAGTGTTCTTAAGGGTACCAAATTTTCCAGACAAACAATGCACTTCTATGGTGTTTTAATACATTATTACAGATTAAAATCAACAAACAATTATTAACAATGATTAACAATGATTAATGCAGAAGTTTTACGGGGTACAATAGCTTTGCTTATTTGAATCCAGAGGTTCATAATGGGTCTGACTGACAGAAGTACTAAAAGTATGACATGACATGCTTTTGAAGCTTCATCATTTTTATAAATATGTAGATTTTATGCTTATTAACACCATCAATGATGCCTTCAATACAATTGAGTCATATGCTTCTATTTACAGCTCAAAAACACATGTGAGTGTTTAGTATCACTTTAAATGTTCATTGGTGGTGTGATGAAAACACAGATAAAACTCCCACTAAACGTTATCTACCTTAACTGTAGCACAGTCACAATGCACCCACAGGTCACTCTTTTTTTCTTTTCTGAATGTGATTAGGTATGAGTGTGTGTGAGTGGGAGACAAAGACACTGTTTAGAACAGATTAACATTTGAAACCATTATCTGCATCCTAATTGTAGCAGCTTGGTTTCCAATAAGATGCCACCAAGCAGAAAATCAGCAATCATACTTTGTCTTTATCTTCACTGTGAAAGGAGAAAAAAACCTTTGCAAGGTCTACAGAGCGAGAACAAGACAGAAATAGAAAAAAAGAGAGAATAAAAAAAAGGAAAGAGAAGCAGATTATGGCAAGAAGAGGAGAGAAGATAATAGGCAGATGAGAGAAAATATTAGGACAGCAACATAATTGTCAAGTGTCATACTGAAATACAGGATGGAAAGTTATAAATATCTTAGAGACATACAATAATGTTTCTCCTTCTATATTGAAATTTCATTTAACTGTTCAATCATTTTCTGACTGTGGTGTATATCAGATCAGTGAGTTCATCACCTTGCCATGGAGTGTATCTGAGATTTATGAAGTGTCTCATTCTCTCTGCAGTGCTGGTGCTTATTTTAGCATCTAACAAACAAAACAAAATTCTACATTGATAAAATTCACTAAATCACATTTTGTTGCAAAACACACTCTGACATACTGTAGGAGGTATCAACGCCTGTCAGTACAGCCGCGCCTTTTATTATCTGAAAAACCCACTCACTGGCGTTGAGACATTACTGTTCTATTTTCCATTTTTGAAGGTGATCAACATTCCAGGAAAGCATTTTTGTTACCCCCCCTCCGGATTTGGGCACATCTCAGCTACTGTTGCTCCACTTTTTGTCAGGTGATAACATGTTGTCTTGTAGCTGTCAGAATGGACGAAGAGAAACTTAGTGGTGAGTCAAAAAAATATTTCCATGTGTTGCAGTCATGGCTGCATGAAGATAATATAGAAGCAAATGTTTCCTGATAGGGTGGCCATTTCCAAAACACCAAAAAGGAAGACACTTTGCGGCATTTAGTGAAGACTGAATAATCGCAACATATAGGACTCAAGTGTATTTCCTACTACAATACAGTTTTGTCCATGATAACAATGGTATCATGATAGAGTGATTGTGAGATACTCTACTCACTGTAAGATAATTTTATCTATGATATGTTATGATGTGTGTGTAACAGAAGAGGAAAAATGTCCCAGAGAAGGTGAAAGGTACAGTATTTGGTCACAGTATTTGTATTTATTAAAAACTGACAACTGACCTGAACCTGTTTATCAAAATGCACAGTGCACATAAAATTTAGGATTTTAACATATTAACCAATTAATTTAATATAAAAAATAATTAAACAAATAAATGAATGCAAAAAATACATGTCAAAGTTAATAATCAGCATACAAAACTTGTTTCATGTAAACAACAGAGAATAAGAAAAAACTCACCGGAACAGTGATTCAGTTTTTATGAGCCTTTCTATGGCCCCCTTTCCTTTGTTACCTACATGTACATCACACCAACAAGGAGTGCAGAATGCAGGTAGGTCATCTTTGCTACTTTGGGAAATGAATGCATGTTCTTTTGTCCACTCTGGATTAAATGATGTCTTTCTTTTCAGCATAGCGCGCTGTAAACATGACGATATGACATCACTAGGCTAGCACATGGAGGCTTGTTTACTTTTTCAACCAATGATATTATCAGATATTCATTCGACACCGCCTTCAGCCAATCAGTGCTTTTGCCAATCTTTCGTTAGACTGCACGTCTTAAAGGACTGGATGATATGGTGCGTTGCGTTTAAGTGAAACTCCAAAAAGGAGGACAAACAAGCGTCTGGCTTGGGACTGTGCCGGACGCCGGACAGGGCTTTCAAATTCCAGACTGTCCAGCCTAAAGCCGGACGGATGGCCACCCTATTTCCTGAGGAACCACAGCTAAACAGGTTTGGCTCCTTAAATGTGGAATCAAGTTTAATAATGCATAAACATTCGTGTATGGAGGGCACCACCCAAACCTGACCTTACGGCTTTCCCTCCTTAAAATGGAACTATGCAAGATTTTTACCATAATCAAACAGCTTCAAAGTAATAGTGATGGTTAAATGGCTTGTTAGGTGGAGAATGGAAGCCTTCCCCCTTCCCACTAGGATCTCTAGGGCCACCATCCCAGTGGCCTAGATCTTGTCTCTCATGAGAAACGTTACAGTTTATGGCACTACGACACAAACACAGCCAGGTACGGCTGGCCAACTTACTCCAGCCAGCCACGCCTTCGTTTTGCAGGTGTTTACCATAGCAGAGCCGACAGAGAAAAGGAAGAGGTGGGCGTGTTCAGAGGATGGAGGAAGAAGAAAAGAGTGAGAGACCAAACGAGGAACAAGACAAGAGTCTGCCAGCTTTAGCAGAATGGAAAAAGCTGAAAGAAAACGAGGCATCAAAACGGATGCAGTCTTGACGTTGTTGCTGCTGTACTTGTAAGTATCGCTGAGATAAAATGTCTATACTCGATATACTTCAGTGGATTTGTGCTCTTGATGATGTTATTGGTTGTAATGGTGTTTACTCATTTTTATGAACTCATTTTATGAACGCTGCCTGGATGCTGGTTGGCTGGCGGAGGTGTTAGCATACTCACTAGTAATTACGGTTGTATGTGTCACGTAAGTATGTTTGTTTAGTTTACTGGATTGCCCTTTGTCTGCCTGTGGACTGTGTTTTTACTACTAGCCACACAATTTTGTCAGTTGAATCTTGTTATTGTGAGATGTATGTAGTTCATTATATGACCTATGTCTAATTTGTTTCGTCTGAATAGTGACTGGCATAACAACTAGCCTTGATGTCGGATCTTAGCTGGTGTTGGTGATACTTGCCTCTTGTCCAGGTGAAGGTCTAGAATCTAGATGATTGTGGTGACAGGTGGGAGCTGCTGATGTTTGTTAGCCTGTTAGCTCTTAAGCTGTGTGGCTAACATTAGCAGAGCAGTGCTAGTGGCTGCAGATGGAGCCCCAAACTGGTGGTTTCCGCGCCCACAACCGGCGTGTCAATATGACCTGTCCACCTGGATGGCCAGGGGGTTCCTATCCGTGCATCCCATCCCAGCTATCCCAGCTGATAGGCCATGAGCTATTGTGAAGGCGCTATGTATGGCATCGTTGTTGTTGTCTTCATTTGTTGTCTTTGATGCTGTTGTCATCTTCGTCGTCACCATCTTTGTCTTTGTTGTCTTTGTCGTCATCGTCTTTGTTAATGTACATCATATTCCCCATCATCATCTTCATTATTATCATTATTATTATAAGCAATATAATAAGTAATAAATAAATTATCTTAAGTTATATGATTTGTTGTTGATTTACTTTTTATAGTTACATGCAGTTAACAGAAAGTTTTCAAATAATGCAGCCTTCCGTATGTGAATAGCAGTCAGTATGCATAAGGCACCTGTCTCTCACTAATCCTTCCACTTCCAGTAGGATTGGGGTCCTGTTGATTTTTCACAGTTAATTTGTTGAGTTTTCCTCAAGTGAAGGTACCACCCACTTCTATTGGGAGATTGATTTCCTGCATCAAGACCACAGGACTCTAACATAGAGGCAGAACCTGACAACCTCGCAAATTCAAGTTGTTACTGATTCTTGATAGAACATGCCGGTGAGATACAGGGACATTGATCCTATTTTTATAGCTGTGACCCAAGCATGACAGTGAATTGATGCTCAAATGCCTCATAATATGGGACATGATTGCTTCATTTTACTTGAATAACTGACCTTATTCCCCTTGTAATTAGCTTCACTAGCTCCACTGACTTTCTTGAATAGCGTATGTAAAGGTGTTGCAACAGTGGTATCAATACATACCACAACTCAACCACACAAATAATATCACATCTGTCTACATCTGATAGAAAACTCGAACCTGTTTATTTTGCATTTTAAAGTAATTAGCTGTAATTTGCTGTATGTCTGCTGCTGTATGCTGTGCAGATTGCGGTACATCTGTTTGTTAAACCGTTCTCTTCAAATACACTCTCCTTGACCTGAAAGGCACACTGTGTAAGTAAACAGACCGAAGATGTTGTCTGCAGTCTCTTGACGATCAATCGTACCTGGGGGCCACTTGTTACCATGGGAACTACTGTGTATCCTTATGATAAAGGATTGGAAAAGGTTGCACAACAGCAAAACCAACAAAAGGGTGAAGAGAAAAATACAAAGAGCCAACCAAAAAGAAAAGCGATCAAGATAGAGCAATGCTGAAAGTCTAAAAATATAAATACTACATTGACACCAATGAAATAAGGGAGGAAAATGATGCACGTATAGACGTACTTTATGAAATTCCCAGTGAAGAGCGGAGAAAACACTGTAAGTGAATTTCTTCATGGTTTTAGCAGTTTACAGCATCAACATAGGTTTCCATGGTGATAGTGGAAAACACTTCTTCCTCACAAATGAGTTGATCACCTATGACTGAATTGCTTATGATTCCTCTTTGTTTTCATGCTCATAAAACCATTCCCTCTCCATATTTGCCAAGTGGGTGCAGGGGTTTCAGCTGCCGTTTGGAGATCAACTTTACCTAAATTTCCCTTAAACCACTGTGTTAACACTAAGCTTCATGCCCATGAATACCATTTTGAGAATATGCCAGGCTGAATTTAACTGCTTGAGTATAATATGTCAGTCTAAAAGAGAGCTAAATTCTGTGCCAGTGCTCTGCACTAAGGAAAGCAATCTGAGCAGATCCAGGATTTATTCAAGCTGAATGAATGCAGGTGCAAATGGTCCTGCTAACAAAAATATCTCCACAAGTTTCCACAAGAGCTGCCTTGTAATCACTGAGGCGAGTAATCACTGAAATCATTTACAGATTTCTTTAAAGTACAAATACTGTGTGAAGTGTGAGAAGCAAACTGAGTAAAATGCTGGCAGAGACAGCTGTAGAAATTCTTTAAATATTTCATTTGTTGTGCTGCCAAGGAGAGGAATAAATGAAACACCAAAACGATTGTACGTTGAAGGGGACATATTGCGAAAAATAAGGTTTTCATTTTCTTTTTCATTATTAAATAGGTCTGTGGGTTAACTATCAAAAGGCTCACTCAGTAGAGAAAGCCAAATAACTCCTATTCAGATAGCTGGGGCTGAAACAAGCCTTTTACAATTCTGTATTTTTGTGGCGCTAACAACTAAAGTTTCCTTCAGCAAATAGAGGTACAGGTGGGACACCTGTTCCACTGTGCCCCATGAGGCTTTGTGTCAGAACAAATGTGAACAGTTGTCAGTGGTAAGAATTGTATTTATTCTTTGATTTGTGGCATCAGTTACATGTGTCTATTGCAAATGCAATCTAAGTTCAATTACAGATCACAGATCAATTTTCCTGCACAATGCACAATGTCCCAATAAGCGTCCAGACTTTTTGTCCAAACTGCATTAATCACCATCCCATTCCAAAGAGTCTCAGTGTGATTCAGTTCTGTTTTTTGTGGTGCCCAATCTATGTGTGAGATGATGTGTCATGCTCCCTGAACCACTCTTTGACAATTTGATATTGATGAATCCTGGTCCTGACGTCTTGGAATACGTCTGCATTATCAGAAAATCAAGAAAAAAATCCCCTGATGTTCAGACTTGGTCATTCAGCATATTCAGGTTCAGATGACCTCATTGTATGGACACATAATGCTGCTGAACCTAGACCTGACCTATTGAAACAACCCCAGATCATAACACTGCCCCCATAGCCTTATGCTGTAGGCACTAGGCATGATGGGTGATAGGACTTCTTCTGCCTCTCTTCTCACCCTGATGCATCCATCATTCTGAAACAGGGTCAATCTGGACTCATCAGACCACATGACCTTGATTCATTGAAACACAGTCCAATCTTTATGCTCTTTTGAACTGATGATTGTTAAAGAAATGAGAAATCACCCACTGCATCAGTTAAAGGATTACAGAAACATATTAATCACTGCAGTAATTATCCAATATAAGAATCCAAACTGTTTGATTGGTTAAGTCTAGGGAGGGACTTTTTTTGTCCTAACTAAAAATGGCTTCATTTTACTTCAGCATATTTCCAGTCAGAGAATGTAACATAAGAGGTTAAAATAACTACCAGTCAATTAATGTTTAGAATTACACCAACACTGAACTGATTGTGGAGAGATTAAGATACAATTAGATCACATTAGCGACTTTGGATGTGTAGTTGTTCTAATTACATATCCCCAGTCTGAACAAAATTAGCTTCCACTTCTTATCAATAGAAGTTGTTTGACAGTGGCAAAGAGTGCAGAGATAAGAGGGAAAAGATGAATGTGTGGTGCTTTTTGAGTACTCCTTTCAGTCCAAGAAGCATAAAATTAGCTCTATGCTGCTTTATCTGTTTCAAAGGCATGATATATTAACTTTCAGTTCCTGACGTTACAAGTTTTTTGGTGTAATGTTATTTGCCAGGGTGTGTACATGGTGGTATCATGGGCAGCAGCAGCTCATCTGTATGTGGGCTGTCTGAACCGTGAGAGAGGCGGTGGTGCAGTGGGGGGTGATTAGCGGTCGGAAGTGAAACTGAAGATGCTTTACTTCACTGCTCTTCTGCCCCCC
>JAPQRQ010036392.1:0-12167 GCA_037367365.1 Apogon talboti | reverse complement strand
TGTCCAGCTCAGGAGGACCAGCTCAGTCAGTCCAGAGCAGTGGAAAGAATGAATGTGTGGAGGATGGAGATTTATCCGTTACTCTCTCCATCCTTTAGCTGCAGCATGGAAGCACTTGTGGAGAACTAGCATGTACACTCAGTCCACTGACATGAAGCTGGGAAGATTTATTGTCAGTTTTTACTATTATGTTTTAATAAAGACGACATTACTGGGGTTGTATATGTTTCATAATTTATCTTAACCCTTTATAGGATACTCATAGAAATACTCTGAAATTCAACATTTCAGCCTTAGTGTTATTGGAGGACACAACAAGACATTATTACTTTTGTGAAATTTTTTAAAGTGTTTTATTTTCATGTAGAAAATCAAGGTCAGTGGAGTTACCATATTTGGTTCTTTTCCCGTATGTGGCAAAAAAAATTAAAAAATTAAAAATCCAAGAATTATATACAAAAAATACAAGAAAAACAAATGTAATATGAAAGAACCATGTATTTTAGAACATTAGACCAACATAAGTGCTCCACATTATCACTTTGAACATCATTACTTACATTAGTACCATTACTTCATGGTACCTAACAAAGCAGGTACACTCACTGTTCGTGTAGGGATGGACCTTACAGACCCTGTAGACCACATTGGACCAGAGACTGTTGACTCACTGGAACTGTTCCTGTCACTGTCTTGTAATGTGTGTGCAGAAATGACCAAAAATAGTCACTTGCCTGATAAAGGGTTAACTGATTGACAATAAATTAGAATGTAACACTACTAAAAAACAAGTCCAGTGGGATATCTAAAATTTTTTGCATGGGGTAGAGAGAAGTCTTTGTGGTCTTCGTATGGGATTATGGTATGTGGGAATACCCAGAGGCTATATATGTGCTTTTAAACCATTAATTGCTATATCCTCCTAAAAGTTTTGGCTTTTTTACATTAAAAAAATTGCCTTCATTGTAAACAGCATGATGCAAAAGTTTTTTCATATGCATTTAAAAATAATTTTGTGGAATGTTCTTTGCAGTGGGCAAGATTTTTTTTTTTTTAACTCATAAAGACCCAAACAACTACTGGCAACCAAAATCATCTACCAATATAAAATGTTTAATACTTGTGGATCCATTAAATCCATTAAAATGCAGTTTGTGATCTTTTCATGATCATCAGATATGACCCATTTGGACGTTCAAAGGCTCTGTAGTTACCGTGGAAACACCGTCATCTTCTACAACGTTGATTCAACAGTAAAACCCATGGAGTTGGATCAATGACAGTGGATGGACACACTTGCTTTATGTTAATGACAAATTTAGTTGAAAAAGTCATATTTTCTTAATTATTCTGTTTCTGATGACAATTAACTTTAATCTGAGCTTTTATGAACATATCTTGACATTATCTACATCAATGAATTAACTATGGGAAAATACCAGATTTTTAATTAAAGAAATGCAAAAACAGAGGATAATATTATTATAAGTGGTGATAAATTGCTTAGGAAAAGGTTAAATAGAGAGAAAAATTCATTTAGGAACTGCCGGAAAAGTAACACTGGGTCTTTATGGGTTAAATAAAGCTGTGAAACTCATGTCCACTACAGAGGACAAAAATGCATTGCTGAGCCTCAGGAAAATGTCATGTCCTGTATGAATGTATTCCTAATGCACAACATGAGAAGAGAAAGGTTGAAACAAACCTGTGCAGTTCTTGATTAAAGTATTGATAGTAAAATAAAAAAAAAACAAAACAAAACACTACAAGTTAAAGTTCTCCTCTTTGAAGAATTATAATTTCCTCTAAACTGTAATGGAGTAATACAATAAAACACTGTAAAAGTTACCATTCAGAATCCAGACCTGCTGTGTCATTATGATATCATGTGTTGGACATTTTTCTTCTGCATCTTTACTCAGTTTTTCCCATAAATGCTTTAATTATTTCCCATGTGATACTTTCTCCTGTGTTGCATCAGTCCCTTGGACTGAACTGAAAGGATGAAGTGCGCCCTCTTGTGGTTTTACAGTTGAAATACCTGTGAATAAAGATCATGTCTGTTCATATACTACCATTCTGCTCATGGTTACTCATTAAATTTCATAGTGTGTGAGATTTGTGAGTTGTAAATATGTGTTCCTTTGCTGATCTTAGTTCACTAGAAACAGTTCAGTGGTACAAATTCTATTCCAGAGGATTCTATAAACACTTACTGAACGTCCTTATCTATTTTCCCCTGGGGATTAATAGTTAATCTATATCTTTATATTTGGAGATATTATTAGGTTGGTCTTCTTTAGTTGACGCAGTAAAAATAAAACACACACTATCCCTTTCCTATGGTTCTACAGATGCTCCTGAATACATCCCCATCACCCTCTCAGTCTTTTGCTGCCTTTTTAGGAAACAGGAAATGGAAATATCAACTTATTTAATTTTAGAGTCATCTTAAAGGTATAGACCAGTAACTTTTGTGTTGAGCTACTCAAAAATTTGACACAAGTTTGAGGGTTTGTTTTTTAAATTTGTTTTACAAGCATATATTGATTCCAAAGTTAGTTAATGGCCTCCTTCATTACTGATCATCATATCTGGACCAAAAGGGCTTTCACCTTTGTTTCTTTTGCTTTGTTTCTCCCCTCAGTCACATAGATCATTTACAGTATACCTTCAGCTTCTTCAGCATCCAATAGTTTCATCCAATGTTAACGATGAGTTTACTGTTTTGTTTTGGGTTTTGTAATTTTTCCAGACTAACCTTTAGACCTGTGTGCCTAACCAATGCAATCGCCAAAAGAAAACACTTAACTTCCTTAAGGCCTCTAAGTTTTGCTCAAAGGGTTTACTTTATTTGTCAAAATAAAAAGCATTGGGAGTCTAAATTCATTGGGCTTAGGTTTCAGTATGCTTCATGCATATTTGTACAAAAGTTCATCTGCCCATATTCATGAGGAATCTTATAAACAGGTACAAACGCACATTTCAAGTCACAAAAAAGGCTTTGAGCTACAGCCACGCTGGCACTGCTATGAAAATGTACTCAGGTACAGTTTTGGACTGAATAGCGATTATCAGTACGCTGATATGCTCAAGGGAACTATGACCACATGCTGTATAATGCCTACAGTGATCACCATGTTACCAGCTGACATTTGCTGATTGGTACAAAAAGTACAGCTAAAGCTAATGGGAATGTCCTTAGTTTTATGGATATTTGATCCTAAAGAAAAGTAAAGAGCCAGTGTAATGCTGATGTAAGGTCAGAGCATGACCACAGGTACAGTTCACCAATAGTTCCTCTAACCTACTTCCACAGCTTGGATCCCAGTGCTAAAGACGCGTTTTCACATAAGTGCATAACAGCGTAACAGTTAACACCTTCACATCAACCTTACACCTTACATCTGTGAAACCATGGGAAACGTCTCAACTGTCCCGTGCGTCTACAGTGACCTGGGCTGTTCACAAGATTCCTGATGTTGGCATTTGTTATGACAGTTCCATAACTAGCTCCTGACACTGGTTTGCTCTTTCAGGTTAGGTGAAGTGGTTCACAGTTTAATGACCCCTCTTTGGCCTTCATTAAGGATTAATAGCATGTGTTAATGGCATCTCACTTGATGACTGAACAGAAACTAGAACACCATTACACCACTGTCAGTAAATAACCACTTAAAATGATATCTTTGGATATGAATAAATGGATGGAATAAATAGACATACTGGACAAACTAGATTTCAGTTTTCTGAAGGTGAAACAAATGTCCTGTACCAACAAAGAGCCCCATCACCAGGGGCGAGTGCTCCTGTATTCCTGCTTCTGCTTCACCCACTGAGCAGTGTAACTGTTCACTCCGACTGTCCAGGACCAGGCACTTCTTCTGTCACTCTCCTTTCCCAAAGTATGTCTCTGGTTGACCAGCACGCCTCTTGCTGGACATTGTAAACTGTCCGCCACGTTAATGTCCTCAATGCAGCAAACGTCATCTGTATCATCTAGGTGCGTCTCCCTGCTGTCTAAGGAGGTCTGACTGCAGGTCGCATCATTCTTTGTTGCTGACAGCGGAGGCAGCGAGAGCGGATGGGACCTGGATGAAGAAGTGTGGCAGGTCAGAGGCAGATGGCACTGATTAAAGCAGATGGACAAACGAGGAGATATGAATGGAGACAATAAAAATCACATAATCTTATGTATAGTGGTATACAAAAGAAACAAATGTGTACACTTGAGGAATCTTCATAGTTAAATCAAAAAATACCTTAAAGTTAAGGGTTATGGAGTTTCACAAAAACGTCAGCAGTGAAAAATTCTACCAGTCATCACAGCTGTCAGTTTTTACTATGGGGTGTCTTATTTGACCACAGTTAATAATAATAATGAATTAGATTTCTATAGCTCTTTTCAAGGCACCCAAAGCGCTTTACATTATTGATGCATTATTCTTTCACTCTCACAGTCACACTCTGGTGGTGGTAAACTACGTTTGTATCCGCAGCTGCCCTGGGGCAGACTGACGGAAGCGTGGCTGCCAATTTGCGCCAAACGGCCCCTCTGACCACCAACAAACATTCACACGCATTCATACACCAGTGTGAGTGGCACTGGCTCATGTTGTTTTAACCTCAAACTTCTGCACAGAGGCTCAGGAATCACTAAAACTTATTCATTTCCTTCCTTGAACTTTAAATATCTAGTGTGTTAGTATAAATATCTGCATTGTGGTGTGTGAATAGTGGCTGACCTGTGTGTGTCTGTGTATCCCAGAGCGTTTGACTGATCTCCCACTGCTCTCAGACCTGAGGAGGCACAAGGTTGCTAACATGTGAAGAAGGTGAGCAGAGGTGTCCGAATGCACTGCACCTGACGTTTCACACATCCACTGACGGTGGATGAAATATCACAATTTTCATCTTCAACAAACAGTCTGAAAATATACCAACTTTAGTCCTTTAAGACCTGGTGTGTGTGTGTTTTTACCGTTAAGACCTAATGCAATATTTGTGTTTTTACCTAGAATACTGGACATAATAGGGGGCTTTTAATTCGACAGGGTTAAAGGATATTAATTTTGAAATGAATTAACTCTTATCAGCACAAATGGGAGTAGATAGAAATAAGAGTTCTGTACTAAAATATGACCAATTCTACTTAAGAAAACACTGGGAATTCAGAATAAACACAGACCTCAAATGAAAGACATTCCTGCACTTGAGGTAACTGACCCTGCTAAGACCCTCCCAAAAATAGTTACTATCCAATCATATGTCACCAATCATAACGAAGCACAGGAGGGTTGTCAAAAACCTTGTGCACATATGCTGGCAAAAGCGATGTAGGGACAGAGATACAGATTTCATAGATATAAACATATTTAGTCACTTCCATTATGCCACTGTTTCTGTCACTAGTTAAAGTCATAGTCAAACGTGACAATGTTATTTATTACATAGACTGACTGAGAATTTCCAAAGTTCAATACTGGCCATAGACTCACAGAAACACACTAAAAGGGACAGGTCTTCTGCTGGTACCCAGGGTCAGGACTAAACACGGTACAGCTGCATTTCAGTTCCATGCAGCTAAACTCTGGAACAGTCTTCCTGATGACGTGAGACAGGCAGGTCAGACACTCTGACAAGGTTTAAGTCCAGGCTGAAAACGGCTCTGTTCAGCTGTGCATAGGACAACTGGAAGTGTTCTATCTGCACTCTTCTCTTTTACTTTATTTTAATTGATTATTATTTATGTTTATTGATTATGTTTTAATTGTAATTGTGTATTTTTAACTTGTCTCTTTTCCACTTTTGTGAAGCACTGTGAATTGCCCTGTGTATGAATTGTACTAAAAAAATAAACTTGCCTTGCCTAAAAATGATAAGCTGTGTGCATTTTAATTTGAGGATGTTTGAGAACTTGGGAAGGTATTTTTCCATTGTTTTATGACATTACAATAACTAAATTATCCATCAGATAAGGATCAGGGTTTCCCAAAGAAATAATATCAAACTTCTGTATATTTCAACATTAAAATATCAGAGACATTCAGAGAAAGGAATGCAATATGCAGTCAGAGCTACTTTCATAACCTGGTCTTAATGATAGCAATAACAACTCTACATTACATCCACTAACGTTAGCAAACAACAAAAAGTGTTTCTTAAACCAGTTTTACTCATGTTTCTGTTAAGGGTTGTCAGTATTATGCAACCTCAAATGGCACACAAATATCTATCTTAAGGTTGAACATAAATAGCAAACACAAATAACCTATAAAAATGCTAAGGTTTGTTTGCTAACATCTTTGTGCTAAACAAGCTAATATTATGTAGCATCTACCTTATAGTTTGTGTTGATGAAATTAACATTATATTGTGAGGATATCTCATCTAGTCCATTTTGTTTAAATCTATCAGCTATTTCATATCTGTTATAGTGAAATTTCAAATTTTTTCCTTTGCAATCATGATATCAATGAAAACATAAGAGATTGACACGATCAAGGGCAAAGCTTGCATAGCAACAGTAACTATTGGGGGTGGGGCTTAGTGAAAGGTCACTCAAGGGCCCAGTCTGTATCCTTTAATGTACCAATATTTTATAATATCAGCTAAACGTAGTCATACTGAAATGACACGAGAGGACCTTACCTGGCAGGTATGTGTCCAACAGTCCGACATAGCTGCTGTCCATGTGGCGACTGTACAGGCTGCGTCTGGCAACAAGACCCTGTTGGCTACAGCCAGCAAGGGAGATGAGAGGAAAACCAAAACATAGAAAGCCGGGTAAAGGACAGAAAGGACAGGAGTGCAGGGGAATGAAAGAGCAGTTGAGAAAGATGACAATAAGAAAAAAGAGGAACAAAGGAAAAAAAGGGTACGATTACAAAACTGAGGAAAACAATATATCACAAAATAGAAATAAAAATAAAAAATGTAAACACGGTGTACTCAAATAAAATGCATAGAAAAAACAAATAAAATGTGACAAGGTGCCGTAAAATGTGCCGCTCTAACCCTCCAGTTCACTTGGTTTAATGCTCATTCGTGTAACAGCTGCATGACAAAAGCCAGACTCCCATTTGAAGTTTTGTGGCAGATATTTTAATGGGTTCTACAAAAGGCAAGCCGATAAGACAAAGTCATCATGTTCCACTCTGCTGGGTAGGTAATAACTGGATTTAAAAAGGCCTCTGAGAACATCTCTCTTTGAGTCAAATGAACACTGTAACAACAACAGCAGACTCCCCTTCTCTGTGACACCGAAACACACTAGGACGCCGCAGTCGTTCCTTTAAAGGAAGAGGCTGTGGTGTCGGTCAGAGGAGGGTCAATGGAAGCCCAGCTGAGATCTGTTAAGGGAACTATTCAAGTATTACAGACAATGATGACAGTGAAAAGAAGAGACAGAGTGCACAGTGTCAATTAATCGGGTAAAAGAACATAAAGAGTGAATGGATGAATGATAAATGAGGAAAAGGGGAAGAGAGAGAAAGAGACAGTGTTTAGAAAAGAACTGGTCGAGCAGACTGAGTGGAGAGCGAAGGCCGCCTCTTTGTGCTCAACACAATAAAAGCAAATGAAGAGAAGAATTTAGCATCCTACTGCCAAGCTCAACAAACCTGACACTGTCTCTGTGTTTGTGTGTACTTGTACAGCAGGAGACACAGTAGGTCAACGCTTATTTGTTCATTCATTTTCCAAACTGCTTAATCCTCTAGACTCTACAGGACCACCGTCCCAGTGTCCCTCTGGAGTCTAGGGGGACACTGGGACAGTGGAGACTATCTGAAACAGCCTGTTTTTATTTCAGTGTCACCAGTTCATCAAGTGGTTGGCATACACAGACGAACATACAGACCATTCACTCTCACATTCACTGACATTCACTGACCAGTTAACCCATTAATTCAACATTCAAGTCCTTAGACCAGGGGTGTCAAACTCATTAATAACAGCGGAAAAAATTTTAATTACATTATGATAATGTTTATGTCTACAAAGTGTCATTAAAAATGTGAATAACATGAACAACCTGAAGTGTCTTAAGAAATATAAATGCCATTTTAACAATATTCCTCCTCAGTTTATCATTCACACATGTACAATACAACTTACAGATCACAGTGGATCTACAAATATATAAAACATTTAGTAACAGGCAGAATATTGGTCAAATTGCACTGACTTCTCTTAAGACATTTCAGGTTGTTCATATTTGTTCTGATTATTCACATTTGTTGTGGAAGGATAGTTTCTAAATGTAAACATTTTCATGTAATTTTACTTTTTTTATACCAAAAACATAGAAAATTTGGAATTGTCATTATTTATAGGTTATTATGACAGTATTTTACTGGTCTGACCCACTGTAGATCATATTGGTCTGTATGTGGAACCTGAACTAACATGATTTTGACACCATGGATTGTTAATATCTTCAGTGTAATTTTTGCATTTCACAAATTCCTCCCACGATTGGCTCGTTTTGCAGAAATAGCTGGGAAGTGAAAGCCTATTACGAGTGATCACTGGAGACACACATGGAGATGAATTCTAGTACCAGACCTTAACAGACATATAAGGAATGGATGACCAAAGACACATGATGGTCAGGTCTGAATAGGACTCTAGTCTGTAAAGTTTTTATTAGAAATAATTTCTTCCATAGAAACCATATAATCTAAAAAAAACTGGAAAAGTGAGCATTATCCCAGAAATACATTTAGGTATATATTATATGTTGAAAGTTTAAATAATTATGATTCCAATAAAGGACGTTACATTTAAGTATTGTCTCAACGAACCCTTACAGTGTGTGCCTTGGACTGATTATATCTGTAATTATAGCGACGACACTTGATGGTGTTTGACGTGCAGACTCACAGCTGTAAATGAGGTGTGAAACCCTGGCTGTTTCCTGTCGTCTCTCACCTGGTGCGTCTTGCTCTGCAGCGGTCTAGATGAGGTGACTGTGGGCTCTGGTCCCTGGAGCCCCCAGGGACAGATGCCAGGGCGGTTCGAGGTGCCCTGCTGGGGGAGGATCCCACGCTGAGGGACTGGGAGTACTGGGAGGATACCGACCGCAGGGGGGAGTGAGGAGGGGCAAACGGCCACGGAAGAGACCTCTGCTCCTGACGCACCGCTGGACGGGAAAGCAGGGAATTCACAGTGTGAGCTTTAATGTAGATACTGTTTTATTTGAAGACACTATTACATCTCACATACAAATAAAAACCTGCTCCCAAAATGGATGAATTAGATCAGTTTCATGTTTTTGCAAATAAATAAATGTTTACCTTCTCTCTCCATTAGAGAGTAGGGCTTGATCTCTCCGTCTGGCTTTTTTAGGGGAACCTTTCTCAACTGGGCCACTGTGGAGAGGAAACCACTTTCACAAAAGCAGAGACACAACCTCATGTGATCTTATACAACTGTATTCCCTCTGCCAGCGTGGTATAGTTTGGGTGACGTATTAAGCGGCAGTGCTAATTCTCTCAAAGTTCATACAAACTCTGAGATTTCCTAATTTCTTAACGGCTTGTACTCAGCAGCTCCTGCTCAAGATAAGGCGGATTAAAACCCAGCATGCAGCCATGCAATTTACATGAGCAAGATAACTACAGTCCCATGTTGAGTTAAACTTTTTAAGTCCAAGTTTAGCTGATGTTTTAAGCATCTTTAAGGCGCCTTTGAGACAAAACATTGCAGAAAACCTTTGTTATGATGATGAGTGGCCTCAGGTTTAACACAAGCCAAAACTTTAGTGTCTTAATAAAGTTAATGTGTAAATATGTCATATGATTCCAATAGATTTCATTTGATTGGAATCTGTCCTCTGGTGAGATAGAACCCGAGAGATAAAGACATGCCGAAAATTTGGTGACAAAATAAATGTGGACGGGGCAATTTTCTTTTTAAGCCATGAATGTGAAAGTGTTCACAATAACAAACTTTCTGTGGCTAAACCTTATTCCAGCTGACAATAACAAAACATACAAGAATTAAATTTTTTTTTACTTCGTTGAAATTAAAATAACACAAAAATATGCTAAATATGCTAACATGTTTACAGTCTTCCTCCTAAGTTTTGCAAGAAATTATAATGCACCATCTATAGAATTTTATAAATTATGTTCATTGGTATTATTAAATCATTTCAGTATAATTAACAGGGCGTAAAGCTGGCAGTGGTAGAGTTTGAGATAGATGCTATAAAACTAGATATTGTAAACTACTAACACACAAAAAAGATGTAATGTAGGTTACAGATGTGTTGTAACTCTAGCCCCTAAATAGTGTCTTTTCTGTTAAATTTAGTAACCAAGCCGACTTCCATCTGAAGCCAAGCTGAAGGCATTTGATATAAAATACTGTATATAAACCATGGACAGACTTTTAAAGAGGCCACTCAACTTCTTAACAATGGTGTTATTGTTCATAGTAATAGCATTAAAGTAGTTTATTTGTTTAAATGCCACATGTGGCTCCTTTCATTAATGTTATACAGCGTGACAGACATTTAGACACATCACAGGAACAGGAAGCAGGCAGATATCCTTCTTTCAGTCAGGTTCTCTGTGAGGGTTTAAGATAGTTTCCAGTCTGTGGCTACCTGTGGATGCTACAATCCTCCCAGGACAGTGGGTCCACTATGTGACATGACAAACTTCATGACATATAGTGCACCTATGTAGCTGAATAAATTTAAGTGATTGAAAGAGTAACTAAAAGATGCTGCGATATTATGAGAAAGGAAAAATGGTGAGGCCAAAAATATCATAAATATAACATGGAGCTAATATAGGGACAAAGGACGGGGAATGTGATGCTAGGGAGGTATGAGAAAAGAAAAGAGAGTCCTTACAAAAAGCCGTACATCCCCTGATCCGTCAGAGGAGTGGGAAGCGTGCCTGGGAGAGTTTGGTGAAACAAAAGATTTTGGAGCTGAAATAACAGATCAGCACTGTTGCCCCCGGGTGGCCTTTTTAACTGACATTTCTCTGTAATGTGGTGTAAGTTACACAGCGAGGGTGACAGAAGCAGATTCTTTTTCTCCCACATACAGTATACTGTACATACACAACACAAAAAGGGTGAACTTGTTCAGATGCCAAAAGCAAAAGTTAATTTCTAAAGCTGTTGCATGGAAAATATGTAACGGTATGTGACTGATCATGTATTCACAAACATGGTTCTGGTATTACACAACAAAAGAAAGCAGATTTAGGGCTGATAAAGAAAAGCAGGAGAGATGTCGTGTTTTAGGATGCTTAGTTCATGTAACCAAAGCCACAAACCAGACAAAAATATTAAATAACAGAGAGAAAAAGTTACCTGATCGGTTGAGGAAGAAGCCCTCAAACACCACAAAGTTATTAACCTGAAGAAAAGAAAAAAGAATCACTGTCAGTGAAGATTCAATAGTTCCCACAGAGTATCAGCACGTACTGTGGGTGTGATTATGGCAAAAAGACACAAAACAGGAAAGTCTTTCTCTTCCAGGCAAAGACACTCACTACATGTCAGTCCTGCTCCACCATCAGTGGACTGTATAACCAAAGCATATTAGTGCAAATGCTCTGGATCACACTGGGCTTTTTGCTACAAACAGTCAATTATAGTCATGAAAATAGTGGTTATTTTTGCCTGGAGAGGAGCTATCATAACAGCTACATGGTGTGATCACAGAGGTTATCAGGTGGCTCATCTGAAGCAGCAGAAGGTGGACTCAAAGAAAACAGCACAAAACTTACAGTCATGGAAAAAAATATTAGACCACCCTTGTTTTCTTCAATTTCTTGTTCATTCTAATGCCTGTTACAACTAAAGGTACATTTGTTTGGACAAATATAACAGCTTTTAAGAGTTTAATTTAAGAGCTGATGTTTAGCTATTTCCATGGTTTTCTTGATAATAACCAAAATCGCTTAAGTTCATATATCAATAGCTATGTCATTGTACTACCAAAAACAGTGCTTTTAGCCATTCCATGTTTTCTTTTCTGTCTGTTTTAGTCACATGATGCACACAGGAGTTAGTACTTGATTGCATAACCATTGTTTCTGATGACTGCAGCCATGTGTCTGGGCATGCTCTCCAACAGGGTGGTCTAATAATTTTTTCCATGACTGTATAAAAGAAAGTGAATTAAAAAAACCATATAT
>JAPQRQ010036391.1:0-12181 GCA_037367365.1 Apogon talboti | reverse complement strand
AAGTCGCTTTATCTTGTATGTATGTGATTGTATTGCTGTTATGTGAAAAATCCAAAATAAAATATAAAAAAAAAATACAGGTACCTATAGGTTAATATTAACCCTAACCAGTGTTGATGAGCATCTGGAGGTCCCCAAGCACCTTCGATGGTAACTCACTGCTCCTAATGTGTGTATTCTATGTGCAAATGCAAACATATTAACACAAAACAACATTATATAGTCTGCTGACTTTGTAATCTATTGCTACTTCAACATCTCCACGAAATGAGCAAATTCAGCTCCAGATATCATTCCTTTACTCACCAAGACTAATCTCCAGTAGTGGAAAGCAATGCCAATTCAAACTCTGGCTTAGATTCCATTTCTATCAGTTCTTGTCTTTGCCCCCAAACATGGTTTTCTATCTGGGAGTGGATGTTTACTGGGCAAGAGCTCCGGCCAGGATTGTTGTGTGTACTGTTCCTCTCAGATACTAATTGTTCTTCCACATGATTATCAGGTGGTTTAGAAATAACTTCCCTATAATGTATCTAGCGGCATGAGGCAGTATTAAGAGAAGGGATGGGACTGGGCTAGCTGGTTAGCTTGCTAACTTCAGTAGATACCATTTACACATCACAGAATTACCCAAAATCTATTTTCTTGAACTTTGTGTTAATAAATTATGATTACAAATTCCCCTTTTAATATTTTATTTTTGATTTTTCATAGGACAATGATACAGTTACATACTTGCAAGACAAGATGACCACACCGAACTCACAAATTGCCCTTTTAATGCAGTGTGTTCAGCCAGTGTAGGAATGAATGTCACAGCTGCTTTGCTCAGTCAGATTGAAGTGTTTAGTATATTATTTATTATTTTGCTATTTGTTTATTATTATTTTCTTTTAGATTGGATTTTGCTTGGATTTTAGCAGTGTTATATTTTTATAAGAGACTTTATGACAGATTTCTTCTAATTTGTTTTACTTGGGTGTGTTCATCGAAAGCAAGCCATAACTCCACTAACATTATGTTACCATTTGAAATGTGTGCATTTCTTAGTTCATATATATATAAAATTTGTCTGCATTTTATTTTTTAGAAACCCTTATCTATGTTTGTTTATTTTTGTATTTAATTATTTCACAATGAATTACAAAAGACCATTGTCCTCCACTGATAACAGTCTCATGTCTCTGCCCTCTGTGGACTTTCCTGTGCTCATGGAAAATGAGATTTGTAACCAAAACCTTTGGTAACACAGGTCCTCTTCTTTGGCCAAGGGTCCAAAAGCGAAGTAACTGAATTCCAAAACCTCACCCCACGGAGCCCTCACTGTGGCGTCGTCACATATTGATGCACTGGCATTTAGTGAGAGTAACTACCCATCAGAGATGAAGTCACTTACACTCTTCACTTGGGTATGAAAAATGCATCGAGTTCTGACAGCAATATGGAGATAAACTCCTTTATGAGAGCACATTCTCTTGTGTGCACACTAGATATACTTCAGTGCCTCTCGACGCGCGAGCAACCACTTATGAATGCATGTGTATTTGCGTGTGTACACAACAGACTTTGTTTGTCAATATTGCAAATGACCAGACTGTTAATTAGTAATGATGCCTGAACCATCAGAGACTGCCAGGAGAAAAGTCAGAAGCCAGAAGTTCAAAAAGGTAATGCTTCAATTAAAATATTCATTAAGACTACCCTGATTATTCAGTCATCTGTGACAAATGACTTGTGTCTGCTGAGCACACTTCAGTTTCTCCCAACACACACAGAAAAAAAAGGGGAAAAAAATACCCGTGGATGACTTAGAATAAAGAAATAGCTGAGCAATCTGTCAAAAATATCCAAAACTGATATGCAAATGAAATCAGCAACACACTAACACGCCACTTAAGTGCCTGTGTCAGATTGTAAGATCTACTGAAATGGATAAATAAATGATTTGATGCAGTCGTTACAGCCACAGAAATCCTCTCTGTTTTTTATGAGGTACTTTGTAACTGTCATTTGTTGGACTGAAATCAGTTTGTTTGCTCTCTAGTGAGCTCACAATACAAATGATTCTTCTCTGCATCCGTTTGCCACTCCCAAAGATGGAAACATGGGAAATCAGATTCTGTGGAGTGATTGGTTTGGGTTGACCTACAGAAACCAGGTGCATGTGGACTTATTTATGTCCATTCCACACAAATACAGACTTTTTGGGAAAGTTTTTCCTCTGTATTTGGTTTTAGCTCACTAAAATTGAGGGTGTGTTCGATAAGTCTAAAAATAATACCTCCTGCCTACCTTTATTAACCACTTTAGCTTGACTTTGGTGTAAAACATCAACAAAGGATGAAAAGGGGAATCCATGAGGACTTAGGAAAAAATGCACCGAGAGAATATGGCTGTACATAAACTATGGACTTCCTATGGGTCTTCTGTGGTGAACACAATGTTCTAAAGCTACAAAAATAACATCTTGGACATTTCCCCTGCTGTATTCTTACCATATTAAGTAATGTAGAATATAAACATGGATGACAATTATGAACATTGGAACAGAAATAGACCTAAATAAAAGTGTTCAGTCCCATTTATCCTCCTGTCCAGTTGTATTATGTTATGTTATGTTATGGATCTGGAATCAGCATGATTGTATCAAAATACTAAATCAATACAAATTAAGCATAAAATTGTAAATGATGTCTATAAATATACTGGCCTACATGTGGTCAAACCCATAAAGACCCAGTGCTATTTTTGTGTCACTTCCCACATGAATTTTCCTCTCTATTTATCCTTTCCTAAATCATTTATTACTATTTATTCTTATGTTATCCTCTTTAGTTTGCATTTTTCAATGTAAATCATGTATTTTTTTTATATTTAATTCACTGATCATGTAGATGTTCATAAAAGCTCAGAATAAAGTGGAGGGTTATTATATTACAAACAGTGAAAAATTAAGAAAAAGTGACTTTTTTGGTAAAATCTATTATTAACTGAACATAAAAACAAGTGTGTCCATCCACTGTCATTGTTCAACTCCATGGGTTTTACTGGTGATTCAATGTTGTAGAAGATGACAGTGTTTCCACGGTAACTACGGAGCCTCTGAACGTCCACATGGGTCATATCTGATGACCATGAAAAGATGATAAACTGCATTTTACACCAATTACTTACATGTATTGATAGGATTAGTGGATCAACAGGTATTAAACAGTTTAGATCAGTATACAATTTTGGTCGCCAGTGGCTGTTTGGGTATTTATGAGTTAAGTTTACCTGATGAATTTTTAAAAAAAATCTCATCTACCTATATTTATAATGACATTTTAACTCACAGATACGTTTCCTCCAACAAGATTCAACTGTGTGTCTCTTCTTAAAAATGAAATTCTCAGATAAGTGTTTACAGTTTTAATTCTAATTTAAGCATCTGTGACTGAAGGGGATTCAAAATTAATCAATGATATAACTATAGGCTGTGAAGGTCTGACTCATGCAAACCAAGCACAAGTTCTGTTGCTTTAATTGTTTTAAAGCACAAAATGTAATAAGTACAAAACAAAACAGTTTTGGGATAAGCTGAAAATTCACATCCTGTCATTTTGAGCGTTTGTTTTCATGACCAGTGAGGTTGAACAATGTTAATGCTGCAGTGAACTGTGGGACAACATTCTATCCCCTCCTTTGGTATAGGTGGAAGGATATGATACAATAAACTTTATTTTGAACACAATACAAAAGCAAACAAAAGGCAGAGAGAAACCGACATTTACACAGAACACTCCAGAATATCAAAGTCAAACAAAAAAAGTCACACAAACTACCTCATTGTGACTCCTTACCAACACTTCATGTTCGGAATGGAGTAGCAAGAAGCTGAGTTTATATTGTCCTATCCCAATTCTACATAACTAATATATACAGTCCATAACAAACAAACAGGTCATCACTAAAAGTTACTGTTACAGTTACTAAAAAGAGCTCAGGTTATAATATACCATATAAAACAGAACAGCACAAAACAATCCAACTGTATTCTTCTTCAGAAGTAAAATAGCAACGATTCTCCTTTCCTTTTGAATTTAGAGAATTCAGACAGTTCTTGTCATGGTTGACACTCAGATACTTCTGGGTCATTTCACTCAGGTAGGAGCCTTTCTAACCAAATACAAGTTTTTGGACAAATCCTAAGATTTTTTTGCATCCAGCGTTGGAAACCAGAAACAACAGAAATAAAGGTTTGTCAAAGTGTTTGTAGTCATTTTTGTGGACCTGTGTATAAACAGATATTTTCTAAAACAAAGGTCATGTGAACAAAATATTAAAACTGGAGGACAAAAATAATTGTTTAGAAAAGTTATCCACATGGGTTCAACTTACATTATTAATACAATGCCAACAAAGAAAGGAATCTAAGAGGATCCAAGTAGAAGCCCTTTGACCTTCAAATGTGTAATAATCATCTTTTTGTATGTTGGCAATAAACAGCAATTAAAAGGACAGAAAGGTGAATCTGATAGGATGTCTCACTACTCTGATATAATTATTACCAAATTTATTACCAATAAGATGACTGATTATGCCGTGACACAAAAATTAAACAATAATCTGATAATAGCTGGTGTGAGTTCTAAAATACAGGCTGGGTAAACACTAATATAGATAAACCTCTTCACTGGCAGAGCATTACAATGACAAAGTACTCTTCCACAAGTTTAGTTTAATGCAATCAATAATACAATTCAACTATTTTCAACACAACTATTGCTCCAGATCACTCATCTTAGGTATTATCGCCTAGGGTCGGTCACTTCAGGTACATGGCTATTTTTATTTTATTTATTTTTTTAATCTAAAATGTAATTTGCAGAAACATCCAAATGTGGCAAGAAGACAACATTTAAGCAATAAAAAATGTATGCATGTATAATATATTTGAAATAAAAGGTTTCGATCAACTGAAATGTTGCAGGGTTTTTATGTTGGAACAGTTTAGAAAAGTGTACATTAGTACAGTAATTCACAAGATTTTGTACAACATAAGCCTCTTCCTTCTTTACAGATTGAACAGAGTAACTCAGTTAAACAGAGTAAATTACAAGTAATCGCATACCTCCAGTACAAACCTCCTTCAAATAAAGGCCTGGTACCATCTGCATTTGAGATAAATAAAGGTCTCGGCCATTATTTAAGGAAATATGGGTGGGAAAATGAAGAAATAATATGTTTTCCACCAGAACAGGAGACTTGTACCTCAGATGAACTGTGAAGCTGCAGGATTCATCCTCCTCCATACACATCCAAAAAGTACATTCTCCATTAAAATATTAATTAACTTTAACCCACCTGTTCAGTCATGTGTGACCAATTGCTTGGTTAGCGTTAGGCTGGCTTTAACTTATTCTCCTGCAATTTCCTGACCCATCGTGTGTTAAAATGTGAAGTGTCCTCATTTCATTATCTACAGCCACATGTTTCTGTTTGTAAATGTTTATATTTTAGGAGTCCGACGTGATTATTCATGCATTCATCTCCATGAAAAATATTGTTTAACGTAGAAACTGCAGTTACATGATCTGTTTATAATTGATTTTTTACAGCTGAATAAATTTGATTTTATAGACATAACTAGCTATTGGAATCAGTCTGTGATAAGAATCTAAAGAAAAATGATGTTTTAGTGTTGTTACTGTATCTTTAAATTGTGGCAGAATCAATGTAGAAGCAATATGTTTTAAACACTTCAAATTAAAACCTTTGTTCCAAACTTCTTGCCTTATTGTCTCTTCCAAAGAGGATATGTGATCTACCCTGTGTACCTGTCTGTCAGTAGAAGTGTGCTATCACTACTGCAGTTATTTTCATGAGGCTTGTTGTAAGTCCGGGGCAGGGGTCAAGGGTGAGTCCATTACATTTTGGGCTAGATCCACAAAAAAGGCGTGGGTAGCTGGAATTGTTTTCACGCTATTAAACTATTGAGCACCAACCTATAAAATAAAATACACTTAAATTCATTGAAGATGTCAATGAACCTTTGAAGATTTGAAAATATTTGACAGTAAGATCATAAGAAGCAGGATCTTGACATGGGTTCTCACTACATGTTACCTATTGTCCACAGAAGCCGTGGCCTAGTGGTGCACAATTGTGGATTAGTTACAACCAAACCAGCATGGTACATCTGGCCAAAATGGCCAAATGCATGTTTACATTCCTCAAGTGGAGGTGCAGCATAGTTAAAAATCGCAGCATACTCGACATTGTACTTGGCTTTGGCTTTATATAATACTATATTACGTAATTTGGAACCCAATAGTAAATCTGCAGGGGCGGGGCTTAAGTCACACGACTGATGACAGACTTGACGTGACTGACTTAAGGCAGAAGAGTTGACAAGTCTTCCTGCTCAGGAATGCATTGAGATGTTGTGTTTGATTTTTGAGATGTGATTGGTTGATTTCTAATGCTACATGTGTCCGTCATCGTAAAACAGTCTCCAATCAAAGTCAGAGACAGAGACAAAATGATGACTGTGGCACAGTATTAGAACACCACCTTTATTGGACATTTTGGCAACTTGTAACTAATGATTGAATTTTTCATGTAAGATAAACCATCATAAGTTCATATGACTTGACTTACCACTTCCTTGACACTTGGCGTATCTTTCTTGGCTTTGAGCATGGACTTGACTTAATTTTCACTACAGTTCTTGACATTGCTTATCATCCACAAAGGCTGTGGCCTGGTGGTATTGGACTTATCTGACATCTTAGGTTTGACTAAAGTACTTCAACCATCTATGTCTTACTAAGATAGAGATAAAGGAGGACAGCATAGGTCAGATTTGGTGATTTAATACTAGAGTATATATATAAAATATAGAATTCAGAGGGTAATCATTTTAGTGAATATGCTAACCTGTAACTTTAATACATGTAAATAGTCAGCTTCAGTCAAACCAGTATAATGGTTGTAACTTCTCACCACCAGCCATGAGTCAATAACATACATTTAATGTTATTATTGCATTATAAAATTGCATCAATCCATCTAATATAAACTGATGGTTTTTGAGTTAATGGATAAAATGTGAAATTCTTTCAACAAACCAAACATTAAACTCACATCACTGATCTGGTGTTTCTCCAGCATCTTCCTGGATATTCCGGAGAGTACCTGTGTTCCCCAGAACCTATGTAACGCTAACCTTGACCCCTAACCCTAAACCTGCATATGTACTGGGGAACATAGGGCCGATCCCTGATATTCATATGAAGTCGCAGCAGCACATACAGTGGACTGAGGAGGAGGAGGAGGCCGAATTAATTCTTAGTGTCATTGTCACTGTTTTGAGACATTTCACAGTTTACTTCAAATTCCACTGATCATGATACACTATTACAATATATTTGAGCTTGAAACATTACAAAACAGCTTGACTTAATGTTGTAGCAGACTTACTTCACTGTAATTTACTCGTTTTTTCAAGTTAATGTTGTGGAAACTGAGCAAGAACAATAATAGACGACTGCATTATTTACAGCCACAGACACTTACATTTCTCATCCGATTAGATCCAGCAAACAAACACATTTTTCAGCACCAGTCTGTGATGAAGCAATGATTAGAATCAGCAACATACAGCGGTTGCACATTTGTACTTGTGTGAGTTGACAATGAAGCGAGATTACTGAAATGAAGCAATTGGATGGCAAAAAAAGAACCTCATTATGACATTTTTTAAAATGTTTTCTCTAATGTGACAACTGTAGTTGGGTGCTGCTGTTTTTGACATTGCCTCAGTAGACAGAGATTAATTACTCCGTGTCAGACATGATTCCCTTATAAAAAAAAAAAACAACAAAAAAACAATTTACAAAGCGAAATGTCTGCGTAGACATACTGTAAATACACAGTATGTAAAAGTGTACAATCTACTGGAGTCTGTATTTACTCCTGAATAATCATGTGGAGGCATCCAGTGTTTGCTTTTTTGATCTTTAAAAAGCTAAATTTGGGACTGTGAAATAACCTTTGCCAAAAGCGAACATGTGTGCTCGCTTACTGAGCCTAAATGAAGTGAAGGTAAACTTTAATTAGGGACAGACTGAGGGGAGGGGGGGCAGTAAAAGAGGAGATGTTTTAGGCTGAACTAAAGTAGACAGCTACTGCAGGAGAAAAAAGCAAAATGTTTTTGACAAGATTTAAGTACTTCCGATTCCCAAATCAACAACGCCTTGAAGGTGTGGTTGCTGCACTTTCTGCATATTGATTCCTGCTGCATTCTTTAATCATAATTCAGAAGCAGAAAACAGCTAAGAGAAAATGTATATTTATGTGAGTGAAATGAGACATCCTCCAGACAATTATTAAATGTTTCTGAAAGGAAGCAGGTCATGAAGACGGGCAGCCAAGACAATTAAAATGATACATGGCTGCTGCTGTCAAAGGTGGTTGTTTAATAACAGCTCATATGTTCAGATCTGCAGTGGTTGTGATGGAAACTGGCTACTTGACATGAGTGATGCCAACTTGGGCTGGATATTAATGAGATACAGGAGGACAAAGTTCGCATATAGAGTAGATGATCAATAAGGTGCCTAGAATACTTAACCATTCGACTTAAAGACAAGAGATTAAACCTAAATAGTAAAATTACTGATTGTTGTCTCAATAACTGTGACTGTTATGACAAAAACACAAACTAGGCCTTTTCACAGTTGGAAATACACACAAGTCATTAACAACAGTGATAATGGCTACATTTAGTTTTGATGTTTCATTTCCACAGATGAGTTTTTTGTGCATACCAGGTGCAGACTGAAGACAGAATACAGAATAGTGTAAGATTCTGATTATCGCATCTATAACAGGCCTACCCATTCACATTCATTCAAAAGCATTTATCACATAACAAACTTAATCTTAAGTAATGCTAATGTAGTTGTGTTTTCCATGTACACTGTATGTGCTAATAACACTGTGGTACTTTTATACTTTTAAGTGTACAATTTCCATCCTTCTTGGGGCCTTAGACTGTTTACAATTACCCACTGGTTTGTAGACTGCCATGCTGCCATCTTAATTTTTGGAATCAGAAGTGCTCATATTTGGACAGGTGGGTGGAGCCAGAGGAAAGTTGAAACCAGGGGTGGTGGTGTAGTGGTTGAAGATCTGGAGTTGGTCTCCGAGCACCATCAACGGCAGCTCACTAATGGTAATGTACTATTACCTAATGCTAATGCTGGGTATTTGTATATTGGGACAAGTAAAATGCAGAGACTGAAGTTCCCTATGGGGACAGTAAAATTAGTGACTACACACCTGCACACCAGAGGCATAACAAATATGCAACATTAAAGTTAAAGCTATCAAAACTATTTATAACGTCACGTGTTTGATACATTACTTAGCGACGCTTGTGAATCTAGCAGCAGAGCAAACACCAGGGTGTCATCCAGGCCCGGTTCTAGGGGGGGGACAAACATCCTGCTCAAATAAAAGTTTATGAAGGTAGGGAAAAGGAAAATGAGGTGCACAACAGCGGGAAACATAGAGGAATTAGTAAAGCGTCTTAAGTTTCACTTTCACTTTGTATGGTCTTATGGTGAGACACACCCCTCCAACGCTGCTTCCGTCACTGACATGTGCCCCCTTAATATTCCTGACTGCCACCTCATATATGACTATTGGCATCATCTGTTATTATTATTTGCACATACTGTATATATTATATTTTCTGTGCAGAGATGAAAATACAAAAGACAGTTAATGCAAACAAACCCATTTTTAATCTTTTATTCCATCACCCAATGAGAATCGATAAGGAATCGGATCGATAAGGAAAATTGATAATGGAATTAGAATCATTAAATTCTTTTTCTAACTGTTTCCCTTTTACTGTATGGCTGACGTGTCAAAAACTTTAATAAACAAACATGTTAAAAAAAAAAAAAAAAGAATCATTAAATTCTTATCAATTTCCATTCCTATCTAGAGTCCTCTGTTCCTCTGCTTCCAAGTACTGTATTTTCAGAGCAGTAAGGGACTCCTGCTGTGCTACTTCATGGCCCGAGACAGGAGTTTGGGAAAAGTAAGTGTTACACATCATCTTATATATCTTTAAATTTAATGTTTTCATTTGGACAGAGAGGAGAGAGCTGCAGTGGGAAGATGCATTTAATTTTTTTTTCACCTTGATTTCAGCTCCTGCAATTTTAAGTGTTATAGTCCGCATATACATGTAGTACCAGAACTCTTAAAACACAGCATAATTTCTATGCATTATTTTTTTTTCAAACCCATTTTCCTCCCATTTCAAATACAGAATAAACACTGTGATGTGTGTAATGCTCTTGCTCCCTGATTGTTTAATGAAGAGCAAGGCCTTGGGTCCCTTAAATGTAAATGAAAATACTTATTGGTCAACTGCTTTACCCAGTAAATAATTGTGTTTCTAAATAACCCCAAACTTAGTAATCACACAAGATATTAACTTATCCAACCCATGATAGAATACTCAATAGACAGTCAAGAAATTGCAATTTTTAATTTTTTTTTTACCTGTCCTTGTTTTTGTCTGTAGCACTGAGATTCCCTGAATGAAAAGTGCATTACAAATAAAATTTATTATCATTATTATTATTATTATTATTATTATTATTATTAATAATATAAAGCATTTATATAAAACTAATTTGTGAAAAAGAAAAAATATATAAATAAATAAACAAAATAGGAAATAATCAACAAGTCATTACTTTTCACTTAAACAAACAATATATGTGGGCCCACTCTAAATGTAAAATAACTTAAAGCCGGCACTATCAGTAAGTAAATAAAATAAACCAAGTTCAGGCCTGCATGTCCTCGTGGTCTCCACTCCGCAGCGTCTTAGCTCCAAACCCGTCTCAAAGAGCGGCTAGTTCGTTGGTGAAGTTCAGGGCTAGGTTCACGGTCCAAAAAGAAAACTCCTCGTGGCAACAAATCCAGATGGCGAAACAAAGGTGTCCTCTCATCAAGCAGGGAATCAGCAACATAATCCAACTAGCGTCACATCAGTCTCTTCTCCCGTGGTCCAGGTAAGAAGGGTGAACAGATGCTAGAACCTTTAGCTTTAGAACGCCATGCTGCGCTAGCAAGGCTAACAGCTAACACAATATTGTCCGTCCGTCAGACTGATGGCACTGCACGCTCCAACTCACACACAAAGTCCGTTCTATAGACAGCGTCGGATGGACGGTCTGACTTCCTCTTACATGTGGTTAGCGCTTTTCAGTTATAAAACATGAACTCTTAACTCCTGAATTCTCGACTTTTCCCCGTCCTGTTACGTTCCTTTCCACCCCACTCTCCCTCTTTTCTTTTTTTTTTCCTTCCCCTTTCTTTTTCTCCGTCTACTCTTCTCCACCTCCGGGGCCGTCTGCGCCCCCTGCTGGTCACTTCACCACACAACTCAGGTACAAATTTAACAGTAACATTGTATATTCTTCTAACTGTTAACATACACATTTCTTTTTAGGCCACATACACAAAATAAAAATAACTTCCCAGAAAAAATAAATAAACAAAAATCTGTAAACATAACAGATGAAACATGGAACATGAAATATCTTTGAAATTATTTTAACATTTATAACCCCAGTTCCTTTCTGTATTATTCCCCTCACTGGATTACATGTGTAACCATTATGTCTTTGCATCCACATCTTCAAACTATTGTAACCATGGCAAAAGTCTTCTGACATTAATCATATTTGATGTTGGAGTCAGTGATTGAAGGTTGATGGACTTTTTTTCACCATAGTTATGTCCTCAATTCTCTATCAAGTTTATATAAACTGACCCGATATGATATGATTAATATAATGGGTATATACGTAGAGATGGAATGGAATGATAAATATAATGTGCATTAATTGACTTTTTGGCCAGTTTCTTGATCAAACTGCTGGCTTTATCTAAAAAAAACACTTAGAAAGTGAAGTTGTTAGCTTGAAACAGTGGCAGTTGCTCACTTATATATTACAGATATTTGAGTATTAATCTAAAAAAAAATATATATAAAATGTAATTTCCTTAGGCTGATATATCCATAGGGTGGCATGGTGGTGCAGTGGGTAGCACTCGTGCCTCACAGCAAGAAGGTCCTGGGTTCGATCCCAACACCAGTCGGTGG
>JAPQRQ010036390.1:0-12181 GCA_037367365.1 Apogon talboti | reverse complement strand
ACAGACCTGAAACAGGATTAAAGAGTAACAATGAATCAATCATTTAATGAGCATTAATCAATCTGACACAGATCTGTAGTCTCCCAAGATTACAGAGGATCAGTGTCCCTAGCAAACAGACATAAAGTACCTAAACAAAAAAGCCGTCTCCTTGATTCCTCGTCCTCCAGAGCCCTGAGTTACACTTTTCCTCATCCTTAGTCACCTAAGTCACAGAACTCAGAGCAAATCAGTATAACACAAAAATCATAGTTACATCATGTTGCATTCTAAGTACATAATGTCTAGGTTATTATTTGTTCTTGAACCATATAATTCTAACACTAACCAAAGTGGAAAAAGCTCCAACAAATCACATGCGACTGAGTCACTTTTGGCTAATGGTGAATGAACATACTGAACCATCGCCTTTAGCATATATTCCATTCATTACATATTTAACGTAACTTTAACTTTGTGTGTTAAACTCACTTCACCTGGTGAAAGCTGGGCAGCTCAGGCGCTCCACTCTGCACAGACTCTGTTTCCAGACACACACCGTGTGTGTGTACAACGCAGGAGGCTCAATTGTTACACAGGTTCTGCTCATTCAATGCAGGGGCCGAGGTTATTTTTGAAGGGGGCCAAGATCCTTTTTATAATTGTAAGTTTTTGGTGAATTCACCTTTAATTTCAATACCTTGAGAGTCTTTTGGGAATAGTGCTGAGTTATTTTTGTTTTTTGTTTAGTATAGTTTTTAGAACAGAAAGTTAGGGGGGCATCTAGGGTCCCCTTGTAGATCCGCCCCTGCATGAAACCTTCTCCCCAGGAGTAAAAGTCACACACCAGCTGTGATTTTAAGGTTTGTGAATATGAATCATTGGATGACAGTTCTGAAACAAGGATAAAAGTTGAAAGGAGCTAATGTCTTCATGAATGATCCCTGAACTCAGAGAAATGCTAAATTAGCCAGGAAAGCTAAGGAAGCCACAGAAAATCAAAACACTTGGGTTACTAACTAAAATATTTATCAAACTCAACAGGCCACTTGAGGAGGCTGAGATTCTGAACCATGGAGGTGGTGCAAAACTATGACTGCGATTCACCTGGATCATCGAGGCGTCTGTACACACAGACGATGACATCAGATCTAAGAAGAACCTCCTCTACCTCAGAGACAACAGTGACATAAGGCTTCAACAACAGCGTCACAGCTACTGCACCATCAGGTGGAACTCACATCATTTGATTTGACACAACACAATGCACACGACTTTGAAGATGAAACGTTTGTTTCATCTGTAAATATTAACTGCACTGTTATTCCATTAAATCAGAAGGGAAACTGTCAATCATCCATTTTAATAGTAGAAGCATCTATGTAAATTTAAAGTGTATTTACAGCAGTTTATTCATTGTTTCAACATGATAGCAGTCTCTGAAACTTGGTTCAATAATGAGTTGGAAGGCTATGAACTTAATTACGTAAACATATTAAATATAGCAGGTGGTTGAGAAGCTATATATGTAGATAAAAATGTGAAGTGTAAAGTAAGTGAAGGACATACTGGAATGTATATCAGTCAAAATCTACATTGAAAAGAACAAAACACTGCTATAAGTGGGTCACTGGTTTCCAGTGCAGAACTGTTTAATGATGACTGGATGGAAAAACTATTCTCTGTAATAAGTAACAAAACCATATTCATTTGTGGGAATTATAATATTGATCTGATAAATCCAACTAAACATAAAATGACAGTTGCACTTGTCATGTACAGTGTGAGTTTATTCCCAAACATTACTAGAATTACATCACACAGTGCCACCCTCATACACAGTAATTTAAATTGAATACATTAGGGTACCACACTCACATGCTCATGCATTTCTGTCTACTTTGTGCAGGGAGTGTGCCATCTATTGACATGAGCTAATTCTGTCTCAGGTGTTTACAGTCATTAGAACAACCTGAATAACAATTTATAGAAAAAGGACTTGGGTTGTTTTTTTTCTTTTTTTTTCATGAAAATTCTCCACTACAACAGAAACAGCACAACACAAGCCACAGTGACTTTACAAAAGAAGCTGAAGAAGAAAAGACCAGGAAATAACCTACAGTTTATTTAATCATAGAATAAATATGCAAGGCCTTGTACTGTATGAAACTCCTTCAAGTCTATCGATCTTTTTTATTTAAGCACATTTAGCATGAGATATGTACCTTTTGGTGTGAATCATACCACAAACAGGTAATTTAATGTTTTATTTATTTATTTATTTATTTATTTTTACAAATGTTCCAACTGTTCCATTTTACCAGGGCTAGCCTGGAGCAGATTGTATTATCAAAGTGTTAGAGTCCAGCAGAAGAAGAGAAAAGTGCACTCAGCCCAGAAGATTAGGCTAAAGTCAAAGTTGAAAGGATCCTTCCTTCAATGAACAAGTTCAATGGGGGAAAGTAACTTATAGTACAGACTGGACATACAGTATTTATACTAGTATTTTATGCTACGTGATACTTTAATCTATTCTCAGTTTGATCTTTCTGCCACAAACGACCATACAAGTTGATCCTGAACATTTTTAGCAGACTGAAGAATGACATATTACTTTATAGTTGTATTATAAAGTACCTGCCTTCTGTATAAACTTTAACATATACATTCTTGTCACAGGTAGTCTTATGCAATGTGATGCACAGCAGCAGGCCGACCCAAACTAACAGATTTATTATTTATACAATGGTCTAAATCAGCCTAACGGTGGTGACAGTTATCTTATTTAGACTTTAATATTTCTAAATGTTTTGAGCCTGCTAATTTCTACTTACAGTTATATTTATCATTAAAAGTCATTCACATTGCTCAATTCCCCCTCTTTTTAAACCTTAAACCAATATATCTGCACCTTAGTAAGTTTTCTCATGAGATTAAATTTACATTTATATTTCTAATAGAGGTTGAAAAGGATGCAACAGTAGAGTGTATCATTCTTCAGTTGTTTAGATAACTCTTAACTAGGTGTAATCTTGATGTTTACTGGCCTTTACCATCATTTCCCCAACATATAAGGTGGAATAAAATAAAGGGGCAGCGCTTCCTCCTCTGGCCACAGCGCCGATGAACATCTGGTCCCTGAGTGTCTTCAATGGCAGTTCACTGCTCCTAATGTGTGCTATATGCTAAAGCTAATTGCTAATGCTAGGTACTGTTTGTGTATTAGAATGAGACCAAACTTCTCTACAGGGACAATAAAGTGAGTGAATATGATGCTTGTAACAGTGTCTTTAGCTCAAATACTACCATCAGTTTGTGGTAAATCTGTGTTTTAGTTTTTAAGTCTAGATGAGGGGGGACCCATGCAAACACAGGGAGAACATGCAAACTCCACACAGAAAGGTCCCTGGTGTTGGAATTGAACTCAGGACCTTCTTACTGCGAGGCAACAGTGCCAACCACTGTGCTGCCGAAAGTGTGAGTCACTGTAACAGAAAAATCACATCAAAAATGCTGGTGAAGTTTCCCAGATACAGTCTGGGGTCAAAATGTGAAATTGGGGAATTAACAAGAGAAAGGGTTTAACTCCAAAGGAATATTAGTGTCAGAGCTACCAGATCTACTTCCAAAACACTATCTGTACATGACAATACATTCACTGTACAGGTTCGACCAGTGGAACATTTATACATCTACTGTATAAATGAACATAAACCAATATAAACCCTGGTTTTTAAAGTTTTTAATATTTTTTCTTATTCTACTTTACCACTGATGCTTGATTTGATCTCTTATCCTCTGTTTTATATGTTTTAATGTTGTTGCTTATTGTATTTTAACACTGATGCTTGATAGATCCTCTCTTTTGTAAGTTTTGCATAAAAGCGTCTGCTGAATGTAATGTAATGTTTTATATATCTATATATATATGTGTGTGTGTGTGTGTGTGTGTGTGTGTGTGTGTGTGTGTGTGTGTGTGTGTGTGTGTGTGGAATAACACTTCATCATATACCTTAAAAACATCAGCAAACCAGCACTTTGGTCATTTGTTTTCCAATTAATCTGATTAAAATATGTAACATTTAGCACATTGAATCTGTGATCAGATCATTTCTAAAACAGTCTATTGTCTGAACTATAACCTTATATAAGCAGGTACTTTTATTAAAAGTTCACAATAGGTTATACACAGTATTGTCTGTCTTGCTTTTACTTCCACATGAAGCTAGTATTGACTATTGATTTAGTCAAGTGCTGCAGGGATAAATTCCAGTGAAAAATTGAGTGTAATCCATGGGAGCGCTCCGTTTCCTGGCCTGATTGCTGCCTAGCTCTTGCTTCATTTCGCCTCTCTATTGAGGCAGGCGCTGTATAAATAGGCACACTGGAAATAGCCCTTCACTCTCAGAGGGGCCTCTCAGGAGAGGGCCTGGACCGTTAGCCAGATTTCCAACGTGAAGATATAGGCCATTACAGACATGTTGACCAGAGTGATGTTTTGTGGAACCCCTTCAGAGGATGTTGATTTCACCTGTCAGGGAATAAATGTCTGTTACAGATGGAACTTTTCTCTTTTTACATGTTCAACACACTGATTTTTTTCCTCCTGCAGCCAAAGCGTATGTTCATTTATTATCCATTTAGTCCTCCATGGCTCATTGACTTTTTGTCTGCGGTGACTGTCCTCATCTGTTTGTGCAGGTCTGTTTACTTGTTTTGCTGAATAATGTTGACAAAAAGGGACTTCCTGCATGAAGACATGTTTCCTGGTCCTTTGGAGATAATACGGACTAACGATCATCTCTCCATATCTAACAGATGGCATCTCCTCCATTGGTTACCAATAACATGAACTAACCCAGTTTATTAGTTTTATATTAAGAACTCTTTAGTATAACGTTAACTAGGACAATGGTTTAAGCCTTTATCAGGCAAGTGACTATTTTTGATCATTTCCGCATTCATTACAAGACAGCACCAGTGCCAGTGAGGACAGTGAGTCCCCAATCTCAAGTCCAATGTGGTCTCCAGGGTCTGTAAAGTCCACCTCTGCATGAACAGTGAGTGTACCTGCTTTGTTAGGTACGATGAAGTAATGGTACTAATGTAAGTAATGATGTTCAAAGGGTTAATGTGGATGTTGACAGGTGTCTGGATCAGCACTTACGTTGGTCTAATGTTCTAAAAGTGATGTTCTTTTCAGCTTAAATGTGTTTTTAATGTTTTTCATATATACTTCTTGTATTTTTATTTATTCATGTTTTATGTTTTTGCCACTTATGGGTAAGGAACCAAATATGGTAACTTCATTAACCTTTATTTTCTACATAACAATAAAACATTTTGAAAAAATTAACAAAGGCAATAAAGTCTTTTTATGTCCTGCAACAACACACTGAGGTTGAAATGTTGAAATTCAGAGTATTTCTATGAGTGGACTATAAAGGGTTAAGTTTGACAGTTCATTCTTCACCTTAGTTACCTAATTTGTACCTGATTTGACCTTTCGTAGTTTTTCATGTCTACCCTTGTCTTTTTTGTCACATTGTGAGAAAATTCTTTTTAATTGTTTTTAGACAATACAGTGTGTGGCCACAGCTATTTCATGTTCTGGTAAGCACAACAAATGAAATACCACAATACTGATGCATTTATGTTATGAAAATGATAAATGATGAAAATGCAACAATTAAGGGTTGGTTCTGTTTAGGCACAAACAACGTGGCTAGTGTTAGGGTCATGGTTTAGAGTTTAATTAATGTCTACAGGATCACAGCATCAGCATTAAAGCATCTCTAAACTCCAAAAGAGGCAGTGCACATTGACGCACACAGCACAACAGCAGATCAGTGAAGATATCACGAAAAATGACAGTAGGTTCTATGTTCTACATCATTCCTGGACTACAGGATAGTGAGATCAAGTCACTTACATGCAATATTTCTCATCTGCACTTTAGTCATGCAGTGTTTTTGTGGATCTGGTCCATGTGTCATAGTTTACTCAAACACACAATTTCAGCAAGGGGACACGCTCAGTAACTGGTTTTTCTCAATATTTCAGAACTTTGTTTTAGACTATGCTCATGATTTTCACAAATGCTGTCTATATTTGTTACAAGTGTGCTACATACTAATCCAAAATTATTATTTTTATTATTATTATTATTATTATTATTATTATTATTATTATTATTATAACAATACATTTTATTTATAAGCGCTTTTCATGACACCCAAGGACACTGTACAACAGTAGATTAAAAAAAGGCAATACACAGATTACTCAATAAATAAATATACAAATAAATAAAAAAAGAAATTATGATACATAAAAAAATCACATAAGACATGCAGACAGATGTTGTTTGGGACTTTGCTTCTCATTTAACCTCAGTAAAGATGTAAATATGTGATAAAAGTACACCCTTATGTAATCTCCACGTTTTTTGTTTTGAATGAAAGGAACGATGGTGGGACACTAGTAGGAAGCAAGAGAGAAGAGAAAAAAGCAGAAAAATCTCAGAGGAGTAACATGGCTGCCACAAGGAATCTAACCCAAATCTCCTTCATTTTCTGTCCCTTGAGTGGCACAGTATTTCAAGGGAAACTGATTTGCATGCAATTGTCTTCTGATTAAATTCTAATCTATTTTTACACGTCAGTGATGAGACCGTCTTTGTTTTAAGTCCTCTTTTAAAGACAGGGCTCTCAACGCCACTCAGTCAATCCCAGCTGAGGAACAACAATAATGGAAGGTTAACACAGTTTGGCGGTTCGACATGAAGTGGTTGACCTGTGGGAAGTTTTGGACTGTACTTTTTCAGGTTTTCGTAGGACATTTGTGTCATTGTCCTGTGGAGACCAAACCTAAGTCTGGCACATGACCAGTGGAGGCAGTGGGTGGTAAATTAAACTAAAAGTCCACAGGACTGCAATTTACAAGATCACAGGCCCGAAATCAATCAAATCATCTCTTTGTGTGTTGATGAATGGGCTGAAGACTGTTATCATCCTCTGATCTTGGAACGATTACCGGGTTTAAATGAAGTCAATTTGTGGGCCAAGGTGAGAGAACTCATTATCCTTTGTCATTAGTGGTTAAGTCCAAGAGGTGGAGCCCATCATTCTTAGTAGTCTCCATACCAATTAACTCTACTGCAGTGGCACTCAAACATTCACGTAGCATACAATGGAGTTACTACTTCAGATAAACATAAGCTACTAATGGAAGAAATTATCCATTAAACAAATGGAGGTCACAGAAACAAAGTCCTCAGCAATAGTTCCCCCAGTACTGCCGCTACCAATCCAAACTTTTCATGTGTGTTTCATTTCACCAGTTCATCTTTTCCCTTTAAGATGTCCTTCTGCTGCCCAATTGTCACCCAAGTATCCAAACGCAGACAGCAGTTTCTCCAGACAAGACCAGGCGTCCGTCTGCTAACAAGTTTTTAATTATGTGAGGATTAATTCTGCTGGGATCAAAGCCGACAAGCATGGACCAGTCCCTCCAATATACTCTGGTGTATACTCTCACTGACAGAGGAACACATTGTTCAAAAGTTCCAAAGTGTGTAAGAGAAAATCAAAACAAAGAACTATTTAATCACTGGTAGAGAGACGAAGGAGAAAGGCGGTGTTTTTGCAAGTTAGTGGTATCCATGTGGAGTAGGGTTGAAGACCTATGTGTGACCCAGACAGTCCTCCTACAAGCTAACCGCTAATTTTGTTTGCTAGCATGTGTTACTGGACAGGTTCTACACACTGGGTTTATCAGAGCCTGTATGTTAACAACATCTGACTGATACAAGTAGGCTGTATGTTATTTATTTAATTAACCTTCATTTAACCAGGCTGATCCCATTGAAATGGAGGATCTGTTAATTTTACAAAGGCAGCGATACGGTCACATCATCAGAATGGATGAGAATGGTTCGACTGACCCATTACGGAAAAATGTAGAAGATCCTTAAAAGCTACATAAAGTAGCAGTCAGGTGATAATTCTTTGACCATGCAAAATATGATTTGACCTTACATGAAGTCACTGACTAATGTCTTCAAACATTAGTTCAATATGTAAGATTTTAAGCTACATGACGTTTGTGTCACAGTCTGTGTTGCGGTGGGAGTTGGTCTTTTATTGAAGTTAGCAAAGCCTGTTCCTTACAACCTCTGCCTCCACTTGAATTGAATTGACTTACTTTATTATTACTAGTGCACATGGCAATTTCTATATTGTCTTTATCACCTTTACTTATTCATTTATTTGCTCTGCTATTAGTTCCTTGTACACTCAAAAGTTTTGTTTTTTTTCTTTCTCCTCGAAACAAATAAGTAAACAAACAAACTTCCAGTTCTGTTTATTTTGTTCATTTTTTGCAGTTGTCATGCAGTGAATGATTCCATATTTGTCATCTACAAGTGATACACATTGATTATTATCCTGAAATAGATCAAGTATCAAGGAATCACTTTAGCGTGCATATCTTCAGTCCCACGCCAGATGCTCTATTCTCTATGTTTTGGATGATTCGTCTCATTAGATGCTTATGGACAGATCTTGAACTCTTACTTAAATTCTTGACCTAAATTACTACGTCTTCAGGTTCAGTGGCAGCATTACTAGTTTGTCTTAGATCAAAGTGGTTCTTTTACTGGAAATCTGGTGCAATAATTATGCCAGCAAAATATAATATGGCATCATGCTTATATGAGTTTTTAATTAGAGAGTGCTAATCAAAATGTATAGGAGTTGGAATGTTATAATGGTAATACTGTTAGACCTTTCACGTTGCATGAAAAACAGCTTTATTGTGAGCAGCTTCTGCTGACAGACGTTTGGAGGATTTGAATAATGTCTGAATGTCTGTGCAATATGTCAAGCTGAAGAATCACTCATTTCCCAATAAATAATTACAAGCATAAACTGCATTAGACATGCTGGAGAATGTCCTACATTTAGAGAATGTCTTTCCAAATTCTCAATTCACAGTGCAATAATTCATTTAATTAAATATATTGTCTGTGAGCATTGGATAATCATAATACCATATCTAATCAATTAAGTGTATTCATTAAATTTTGGGGCTTTGCCAATAATTGCCTGTTGACATTTATGAAATATTAATGAGAGACTCAATCATTTATTGGAATACTTGAGACTATTCAGTGTTCAGAATCATTAAACGGCTGTCCCCTGAGTAAAGGACAGGACAGACAGAACTGGACACAGACGCATCTAGGCTTTGTCCTTTTTTCTGTTTGTTTTCTGTAGCTCTCTAATGCTTACCCTTTGAGAACACATATGTATTACAAACCACTGAGGGACTCATTGTTTCTTTCCTTACATTTCTTTGAACCAGAGCTGACAGATTACTCCTTAGTCTGATTTATGACTCTGTAGACGGTTAATTCACTGGAATGTTCCTTTAAATGGCTGTTTATCAGAACCTAAATGTCGAAATAGCATACCCAGAGTATCATGTGGTGTGAATGGATAGGACTCAAGTGCTCGGTGCTGAAGGGAGAAACGGATTTATTAACAGAAAACAAACATGAACAACGGGTAACAAAGATCTGAGAGTGGAATGACGGCAGTCAGAGTCCAGTGATGGGATGGAGATGAATGTGGTTCTGGTGAGGGTGAGGAGACAATGGTCCAATGCTGGACCTATAATGACAAAGGTATGTCAGCACGCAGCAGGTGGATGAATATGGAGAGAGATATGTCTTAAAATTATTCTTAAATGCCGTAATCCACAAATATGCATAATTTGCAAGCACAATGTCAACATTTGTGACTGGTAAATTGGAATTTGTACAAAGGTTTAATGATTTATTCAAATGTTTGGAAACTTGCAAATGAAATGGTACCAATTTGTAAAAATATGTCACATTTTGCATGTGCGTCTGTCATGAAAGTTCTGTGTGAAGTGTTGAATTTGCATTTGAACAGATCATTCAACACACATTCATCCGTAGTTCCACTTGCATAACTTTGAGACTTTTCCAACACCATGGACATTGTCTCTTCATTGTCCATGTCAATGGATCACAAGGACTCAGTAAATTGCAAAAAACATTGTAAATTGTCAACCTCCTAAAATAATTACCAAAGTCACTTTTTGACAAAAATGATCTTTTTTTGCCTGAGTCATCAAATACTATAAGTTTTTTGTGTTTCCTGAAATATCTGAAAAAATGACTCGGCAATTGTTTGAAGAAGGTGATGAAATCATGTGGAGTGTCAGCCACCACATTTCACTCCCATGCTTCCATCTATGTAAGACTGCCCTGTCCAAGTCCATCATCCAAACACCACATGAGGGAAAGTCTTTAGTTAGAATGGTCTTCATATCTGCAGTGCTATAGAATCACTGCCAAAGAAAACTGGCTGTTGTGTTGTGGACCAGCATCTTATGAACACACCCTATGTAGGTCTTTACTTGTCTTTAAAAATTAAACTTAAATTTGCATTTCCATTGGCTAGTATTTGGTTAAGCTTAATATCTTTATTGAGAAAGAAATACATTTGGACATAACAAGCATTTAAGTCACATCATCGTCCAGAACATTCCCATAAGTAGTAGCAACAGGTGCAGTTTTCATAGTCTGACATCAGACAGCTGTTTCATCCATTCTGCTTTTTTATCTCTATTCATAGCCATGTCCCTGATCATAGTCATGTTCCTGATCATAGCCATGTCCCTGATCATAGTCATGTTCCTGATCATAGCCATGTCCCTGATCATAGCTATGTCCCTGATCATAGTCATGTCCCTGATCATAGTCGTGTTGCTGATCATAGCCATGTCCCTGATCACAGCCATGTCCCTGATCATAGCCATGTCCCTGATCATAGCCCAGTGCAACATAGACTATAGCACCATCCTCTGACCACAGGACATATGACGCATACTCCAAACCTGTTCATATAAAAGCAGATAATACTTTTTGAAATGTCTACAGAAGTAGTGTGATAGAAGTCATTGGAGCCCCAGTCACATCACCCATTGCTTTCTCAACCACCACTTTGAGTTTCACCTCCTGGCCTTTCAGAACCGGCTGTGACTATGTTCAGGTGAAAAAGGATCAAGAAAGGGCGTGACGGGTGAACCTGACCGAGCTAATTGAAAAGCTAATTTATTGTCATAACAAAACAGTAACTTTCATGAAACATTTGCATGAAGATATCATCTGATGACCATTTCATTAAGTATAGTAGAGCCAGAACTATAGTCAACAGTCCAACTCAGAGGGGCATTAGTTCAGTCAAACTCTCTGATCAATCAAACTCCACAAAGCAGACAAAGCCTCCTATTTATCCAATGAATCTCACAAGAGTGTCAAGACTGGCTCGAGGAGTCTTGACAAAAACACGCGAACACAGGGTGATTGCCGGCCAGCAATGATTATTTATTAAATAGAAAGAGACAGATCGCAAAATAAGGATGAACTGGTCTGAAGACCACTCCGTCAGAAAAGAGCTGGCGACCACCACTGCTGTCCTCGTGAAGTCCTCAGTGTTGAGTCTCGGTCCCCATGGCAACCGTCCTTCATGTTGTCACATCGTCGCAGCGACCGCCAGTAGCCAACTGCCACTCTTGTGTTCTGGACGTTGAGGCCACGCCCCCTGCCACGTTGCCCGGGAGAACCCTAACAGCTTCTCTGGTCACCTGTGAGTAATAGAGAGAGGGAAAGAGAGAGAGAGAGAGAGAGACGTACCCAGGGTAACCCGCGGTACTGGGGTGTCACAACAGTATGTGACCAGAACACTTATTAGAGGTTTGAAATAAAGTGGATGAAACTAGAAGCCATTTTTTTTTTTAGAATTTCTTGAGAAGTGTTCATACTGAAACCAAGATCTACTGGGTGTCATTAACCCTTTATGGAGTACATATAGAAACACTCTGAAATTCTAAATTAGAATCTTAGTGTGTTATTGGAGGACAAAACAACACCTTATTACTTGTGTGAAATTTTTTCAAAATTTTTTGTTATATAGAAAATCAAGGTCAATGAAGTTACCATATTTGGTTCCTTCACCGTAAGTGGAAAAAAAAATTTATTAAAAAAATCCAAGGAGCATGTATAAAAAAAAAACAAGAAAAACACATGTAAGGTGAAAGGAACATGTATTTTAGAACTTTAGAACATCACTTTTAGAACATTAGACCAACATAAGTGCTGATCCAGACA
>JAPQRQ010036389.1:0-12183 GCA_037367365.1 Apogon talboti | reverse complement strand
GAGAAAACAATCCTCTTAAATCTTAAACTAAATAAACTAAACAGAACTGAAGCCCCCAAAACATCATATATCATATACAGTATATGATAATATAATATCATAATAATAATTAAACACTGACTTGCACATCTTTACTTCTCAGTGACTACTTTTACTCACAACATGATATTTCTTTACATTAGAGCACAGATGTAAAGATACAAACATTTTAGTCATTTTAGTTCAGGTTCCACATTCAGACTATTTCAATCTCAAGTGGGTCAGATCAGTAAAATCCTATCATAATAATCTATAAATACTCACAACTCCAAATTTTTCTCTTTGTTAATGTAAATATTTTTTATGTATTTACACTATAACAAAGTATAATTTCGCAAAAAAGGTGAATATCCTAAACAAATATGAGCAACCTGAAATCTCTTAAGAGAAGTAAGTGCAGTTTTAACAATATTCTGCCTGTTACTAAAAGTTTTGTGTATTTGGAGATCCACTGTGATCTGTAAGTTATAATGTGAAATGTGCAAATGATAAAATGAAACATAATATTGTTAAAAGTACACATTTTTTTCAGTTTGTTCATGTTATTCACATTGTTTGAAAGGATAGTTTGTAGATGAAAACATTTTCATAATGTAATTTTAATTCTGTCACTCTGAAACAGAGAAAAGTTTGGAGTTGACATGATTTATATATTATTGCGTAATTATTTTACTGGTTTAGATAAAATTTAACTGAATGTGGCCGCTGAACTGAGATGAGTTTGACACCCCTGCATTATAGTATTTGCTATTTTTGCTTCAGTAATAGGTGTGAGGGTTTTATTTTCCTGCTGTACTTCCTGTTTACTGCGCATGTGCAGTGTGTTGAACTTGACGGAGCTCTCACTCTGAGCCCAGACCAGCATAAGTCTGTCGGTTTGTGCTTGCAGGCTACGGGAGAATACTGAACACAGCTGTAACTAATGATCAAGCCTTTATTGCACATTATTTTACAGCCTCTCGGTGCAGAACACACTTGATCTCTCCTGTTTTTTTAGACACTTTTTTTTCTTAGCAGAGTAAATCGGATAAAGACGCATTTATAACGGACTCGGTCTGGGTGAAATGAATGCTGTTTATTATTGCTGTATTTTGAGGAGGGTGTCCAACACAGAGCTGTAGTTTCTCTTCAAGAGGCGAGGAATGCAATCTGAGCATCAATGTTTCACTGGGGCAAGTGGAAGAAGAGGATGGGAGCCAATAGTTCTTCAAAGAGACCAGTTTTCGACGAGAAGGAAGATGGTAAGTGATGATGGGAAAGTCAAGCGTGTCTACTTCTGAACAAAAACGGAGGAAACCACTCTTGAGGAGTTGTAGTTCACCGCATTTGCGTGGTCGGATCATGCAGGATGTGGTTCGGGGGCTCCGTGTTGCGGTGCTTTTACTGAGGCGGGTTTGCGGATAACTTGTCGAAGTTTAACGTTGGCAGCAGAGTTGAGGATTAACCCTCGTCCTGCCGATATGTTGCACATGCAAGAATGCAGAAATGGCAACTTATTTCTGCACAGAACACGATCAGAAGCAAATTGCAGCATTTTCTCATGCACAGAACTACTTGGAAGCTTATTTAACATCATTAGATTGTGATTTCATATAGTCTGCATGCAAGAATATAAGATATCAACTTATTTCTGCACAAAACACAATCAGAAGCAAATTGCAGAAATTTCTTGTCATGCACAGAAGTACTTAAAAGCTTATTTAACATCATTAGATTGTGATTTCATAAAGTCTGCATGCAAGAATATAAGATATCAACTTATTTCTGCACAAAACATGGTCAGAAGCAAATTGTAGCATTTTCTCATGCACAGAACTACTTGTAAGCTTATTTGACATCATTAGATTGTGATTTTATATAGTCTGCATGCAAGACTATAAGATATCAACTTATTTCTGCACAAAACACAATCAGAAGCAAATTGCAGAAATTTCTTGTCATGCACAGAAGTACTTAAAAGCTTATTTAACATCATTAGATTGTGATTTCATAAAGTCTGCATGCAAGAATATAAGATATCAACTTATTTCTGCACAAAACATGGTCAGAAGCAAATTGTAGCATTTTCTCATGCACAGAACTACTTGTAAGCTTATTTGACATCATTAGATTGTGATTTTATATAGTCTGCATGCAAGACTATAAGATATCAACTTATTTCTGCACAAAACACGATCAGAAGCAAATTGCAGCAATTTCTTGTCATGCACAGAAGCACTTAAAAGCTTATTTAACATCATTTGATTATAATTGCACGTACTCTACATGCAAGAATGCAAAATTATCAACTTATGTGCACAAAACATGATCAGAAGCAAATTGCAGCATTTTCTGATCATGCCCAGAAGTACTTAAAAGCGTATTTAACATAATTTAACTGTATTTTCATGTAGTCTACATGCAATAATGTAAAAATATCAACTTATTTCTGCACAAAACATGGTATGAAGCAAATTGCAGCATTTTCTGATCATGCACAGAAGTGCTTAAAAGCTTATTTAGTATCATTTCATTGAAATTCCATGCAGTCTAAACATTTATTTAACATGCAAGAATGAAAAAATGCCAACCTATTTCCGCACAAAACATGAGTCGATGCAAACTGTACCATTTTCTCAATAATGTGATTGTGATTTCATGTAGTCTAAACATTATTGGTGGTATATTCATATGGTGCACGTGAACTCTTGGTGCTTTCAGCTGGGGTCCTGTAGTACTTCAGAATGCATTTGTATTTTTTTTGCAGTTTTACTGTGTAAAAGTGCGGCTCATTTGGAGAAACAGTGCAAACCTTGTGCAAAAGCGCACAGTGCATGCATAATAATCCTCTCATAATTGTTTAGATGCACATCGAATTTATGAATGAATAGGTATTTCTAAGAATCGACTCATGTCTTGCGTTTCCTATGAATACACCAGCCTGTTGCTAACTGTTATGTGTCCATCGATTAAGACTAAAACAACACAGTAGAATATGTACTGAACAAACAACAGACAAAAGGCAAAATCAGCCATGTGCATGTGCTGTGCAGACAAATAAAACGTGGCTCCATCCTGCCTTTTGTCTCCAATCAGATCTCCTCCACATCAGAGGTGATGTTCTCCCTGGCCAAGAAGCAGGGAAAGTATCGCCTTGGCATGTGACGAATTCAGCCTTGATATGCTTCAGCAGCTCCATCACCACATGCTTCCTCCATGGCTTGTAGGAAGGGTATGCGCATATACCTTTCAATGCCAAGTAGGGGGGAACAAAAGCAGAAAAACTCCTCAGGGTGATGGTGTGATGTGTGGTTGGCATTCTAAACAGCAGTGATATACACGTCAAAGCAAGAAATGTACGTTATTAATGAGTTTATCAATGAAAAACAAGCAAAAATGGGAAGTGTGTTTGTGTTTGCGCAGCATCAGTGTATGATAAGTTTCAGATTTTGATTCTGGGCTCTGAAGTTCCGGTGTTAAACATCTGAGAAAAGCTCCAAAACTAATTAAAAGAACAGTAGAAAACAGTGAAAGGAAGTAATTAGGAACAAACCGCTTCAAAAATCATGAAAAAAAAAAACAGGGATGATGGAGTAAAGCACCTATGAGATGTGACAAAAATGAAACTTAAGAACACCCCAGTTGGCAGGATTACGTTTAAGCAAAGCCTGTTTTGTGTTTTGGAAAATTTCGGAGGCGTTAGTCCGTCTTCAGCTGCTGTCTGTCAGTTTTATTATCCAGAGGGGATAATAAAAGGAGCACAGTAACTTTAACATTTGTATTCCCATCCCGTCACAACCAAAAACGCCTACATAACGTACACCCGCTGCATGTAAAGTTTCTGCTTCAAAATGTGCTAATGTGAAGATAAAATAGATTCTCTCAGTAAAAAATATCCTCTGCTCGTACTGTGAGAAAATACACTAATAATGCCTGAATGAACTCTTTGAAATCTAGACTATTTGAAGACACAGAGTTAATTGCGTAATTAAGACAAGATTAGCGTCATGCATGGAAGTAATGTTAATTCATGATAGCTTGTCAGCATATAGGAAATAAGCCTCTTGGTAGTGCACCAAATCAGCTCAGCGGCGAATCACTTGAATCTGTGTGATTGACTGTAGAAATCCAGAGTGTCTTCCAAACGCGCCGGCCCGAGTCACAGGCAAAAACCTGAGCAAATGAGGTCACTTCACTGCAGGGATGTGCTGGTCATGTGAGTGTGTGTGTGTGATGTGAGTCCCTTTTGTATGAAGATAACCCAATTACAGCTTTCTTGTCAATACTCCTTGACAGTAAATGCCAGGCACTGATCTCAGAGGGAGTGGTTACGGAAAAGGGGAGGCGAGGACAGGAGCGCACGTTTGTGTTGTTTAAAAGTTAAAGATGTTGTTGCACGGATTTAATGTTTATTAAGATGTTGTCTGTGATTAAAGGAGAAACCTTGAGGCTCAGGGTTTTACCTCTCAAGGCTCAGACGCCAGGTTTCTGTTTATCTGGAACGAATATTAGAAGTCTAGGCCGATGTAGTAATGATTCTACCATTAAAAAAAAAAAAAAAAAAAAGCTTAACCCTTTATAGTTCACTCATAGAAATACTCTGAAATTCAAAATTTCAACCTTAGTCTGTTATTGGAGGAAATAAAGAGACTTAATTACTTTTGAGAAATTTTTACGTTTTTTTTTTTTTTTTTTGTTATGTAGAAAAACCTTCGTTAATCAGATCTTACAGCAAATACAGCTCAGAACCGAGTGGGTGATGTCACAGTTCTGAATCTGACCAATACATGGAGTTTCTCATGGGTTTCTTGTACTAATTCAGCGAGTGTTATATTCACTCTAATTGACCCACACATGCAGACACACATGTATTTACTAGATCTGTTTCAATCAACGTGATATCATGAATTAGCGTTAATATACGCACCAGTTTTAATTGGCGTGTTATATGTACGCATTATCAGACTTCCGCGTTTGTGAACGCCGCGTCACATGACACGCCCTGAGGCTTGGGGTTAGGGTGCCGTATCCGGGTAGGGTTTTTATTATAATATTTGATTTTTTGATTTTTCATAGGACAACAATACAGTTACATACTTACAAAACAGGATGACCTCACCGACCCACAACAACAGGGCCAGAGACAACAGACAGACACACAAAAAAAAAACCAGACAGATACACTGACAGAGACAGGACAAAAAACCCCCAAAAAAACAGACATATGAACCGTATGAGACATAGAGAGACACATGGTGTGTCACCATATGTATCTGGTTAGGGTTCGGGGAACTGCAAAACGGGGCAGCAAATATTGACACGCAATCGCACAGTGTCCAATAACGCGCCAAAACTCACAAATGCGTACATATAGCACGCAAAACGTAACTGAACTGGCGTGTCATACAAGGCGATTTTATGAGATCAGTCTGGTTTCAATTGTATTTATTCACATTACCTTCTTTACATCTCTTCTAAGTGTAAACATCTAGAGAGTTTCAGTTTTTCTCCAATTTTTCAATGTTTCCTGGTTGGATTTTTAATGCCCGAATTAAAAACGTGAAAAAAACAGATCTATAGTTTAATTTTTGTTTTTAGGAGAAACTTGTGACTCACATTGCAGATCATGACCGTGCCTCAAAACTTCATCATAGAATGTTTTGGATGCTCCGCCCACCTGTGGTGAAGAGTCGGGGCCTGTGCTTTATGAGGGCCGTCGTGGCCGTCCTCTCTGCTTCCTTTACTCATACACTGATGAACAGACTGAAGTGTGTTGTTTGTAATTCTTGAGTACTGTTAGTTGAAGGCTGAATCCTCAGTTGCAGTGATGAATAAGTTCTTCTGCTGAGTAGTAGGTGTAGAGTCAAGTGGGTGGATGTCACATATGCCTTTATAAAGAGACAACTGTTGGTGTCAATCTGATCACCTTGAACATTTGTAAAGCCACACAGTTAACTTTTCTCCGTAGAGCAGCTGCTTCTCCTCTCCCCCTGTTCATTTTTCAAAGGCGCCGCCTCGCTCTGATAGCAGTGGTGGCCAAGCGTGATGCGCTGCGTTGTGAATGCTGACTGCGACTCTAGATGTCTCTTGCCGCCTGTCAGGTCTCTTAGAAACGGCATCCCTTGGCTTCTTGGAAAGCGGCATATGGCCTACATTAGGCAGTAATATTAGAGCGGCTTTTGGCTCAAAGGGCTGCAAACATAATCAAGCGGTCAGGTTGATGTCCAAGCGTAGCTGCCAAAAGGGCTTTTTTGGCAGGTAGTGTGATCAGCAAAGGAAGGCTGTGGAATTGATTGAGGTGCACATCCTGCCTGGGTGCTGCGCTGGTTCTCTCAGCGTTTCAGGGTGGGAAATGAACAGAAGTCAGATAGATGGTGCTCAAGTTGGTCAAGTCTATTAGATGCTTTAGCGTGTGTTTTATCTTCATTTAGAGGAGGTCACTTTAACTTACCATGCAGTCACTTTATACCCTGGACTAGAGTCATATTTTTGCTTTATACCATGTGTCAGCTCAGCCTGGTGTCCATATGCCTCATTTGGTTCAATATACCAACGACATTGTTAGTGCATTTTCCTTTTTTTTTTGTTTATCTTGTTACTTACAACAGTGGTGGGGGAAAAAAAGTTTTTGTTCACCCCATGCATTTGTGATAAACTGCATTAACATCACTCCTCAGTCATTGAACTCTACCAAGTGTTGTTCCCACATGCTCCATTCTGCATATGCTCTGTTCCATCAAGGTCAGAACTGGATGTTTTTCAGAACTGGATGTTGTATAAATTTTTAAGGGTGTCTAAAAAGTTCTTCCTACTACTGTATTGTTATTTTATCTTATCTTATCTTATTTATTTATTTAATACATCCTGCTGCAGGACTTTATCCATTTAGTACCTTATTGTGTTTTCTATGCACCAAGATTTGTCTTATCTTGACTACTTGCTCAGACACAGTCAGTGTTTTTTTTTTTTTTTTTTGGTAAGTGTTGCAGGAAGGGTGGGTGATACAGATGAAAAAATATCAATAACATGTTTAATTTTAATGGGTATAAATTATCGATCATTTCTCTTACTGGTTCTTCAACACGCGGTTGAATTGAGTGTGTTAACTTTGTGTTTAATACTTTATTTCTGAAGCCACGCAGGTGAGTTAAGTAGAATATAGCAGAATACCAGTCGATAATGTATCATTTTAAAGTCTGACATTTTCCACTCCCACACACAGCTGTGAACGCAGCTCAGTAAGTGTTCATTTAATGGTTATAACTATGTTCTGGAAAAGTTGATAGAATGTCACTCTGTTTATTCTTGGGATGTGTTACATTTGTTTTTTTGTGTCTACTGCCATTTTACAGACTTAATAACATTGCTGTCATGTAGACATCTGCTGATAACTATCTTACCATAAGTGTGAGGGATGGGGATTGTTGAAAACTGTAACATTACCACCACTAGTACTGATACTGCTCATCAATCCTGTACTTTTAACCCATAAAGACCCAGTGCTACTTTTGTGTCAGTTCCCAAATGAATTTTTCTCTAGATTTAACTTTTCGGAAGTGCATTATCTGCATTTATTATAATATTATCCTCTGTATTTTTGCATTTTTTAAGTTTAAATCATGTATTTTCCTATATTTAATTTACTGATCATGTAGATGTTCATAAAAACTCAGATTAAAGTTGGGGGTTATTATATCGGAAACGGAGAAAACTGAAGAAAAACAGATTTTTTTTTCAGCAAATATGTCAATAACTGAACACAAAACCAAGTGTGTCCATCCACTGTCATTGATCCAACTCCATGGGTTTTACTGGCGAATCAATGTTGTAGAAGATGATGACATTTCCACGGTAACTACGGAGCCTCTGAACGTCCAAATGGGTCATATCTGATGACCATGAAAAGATGACAAACTTTATTTTACACCAATTATTTACATGTATTGATAGGATTAGTGGATTGACAGGGATTAAACATTTATATCAGTAGATGGTTTTGGTGGCAGGTGGCTGTTTGGGTCTGTATGGGTTAAGAACAGAAGTAAAAGTATTAGTTATGTGCCTTCATGACCATGTGAATGGTTTTCTAGCCTATGACTTATCAGTGCTGTTTTATCACCTAAGCGTATGTTCCAGATCAGAAAACGATCAGTTCATTGTTGCTGACGCTGTCGGAGTGGAGTAAACACTCAACAATAAATGAGCGCTTTGTTACGATCCATCTCTGAACTTGTCGTTTTCTGAAAAGAGCACACTTGTTGTAGATATACTGCAGTATCCAGGAGAGAGTGCAGAATTGACAAATCCCTGCTTTAATTGAGGATGAGCACGGACTTGGCGTGCTTGTTATTTTTGCTCTGGAGGATTTACAAAGTGTTCACGAGGAGTGCGAATGCAGAAGACGGCGTTAATTGTCGTGTCTGTTCATTGTGTTGTTAGTTTGTTGTTTGCTTTTGATCGTCCTTGTTAAGCCAAAGGCAGATTTCCATTTCTGTGGACAATCAGCTTCCATTCTTTGCGTAGGCGTGTGTGCGTGTCTGAACGTCTCAGCATGTGTGTGACTGCTCTTCCCGTCAAGGATAAGTGTATGAGGCAATGAAGGCAGATTTGGTTGAGGATAAAGATAGATGCAGAGAGAGATGGCTGATTACTTGCACTGAATACTGAGGCGCTCACTTTCTTTCATCTCCGTTACAGACTCTCAATTTCTCTCACTGGCTTTATTCAAACTCTGTGGCTGCCTGCAGCTACTGGCCTCCTGCCACAGTGGAGGGCAGCTGTAATTGGCCTTAGCAGTAACGCAATAGGTGGGGAATACAGCCGCGGCCGTGCGGTATCATCTGATCCCAGAAGGTGGCCACACCTCACGCTGGAGAGTCTATCCCCTGTTGCATTTTAATGTCTTTAAAAATCTGTTAATTCCTAATCTACCAAAACTATCCTCATTAAGAACAAATCAGGGATTTATTTTTTTTTTCTTATGGGTTGCAACTCATAAATAACCATCCATTTTTGGTGATGTAGCATAATCGCACACTTATTCCAGGCACGTGATGAATGTAAAAACTAACATCTTACATATGGCTCTCTACGTTTCATGTGTTTCTCTTGTTTTTTTTTTTGTTTTGTTTTTTAAAATTCTTTTCTGTCCGTGTGTATGTCTGTTGTCTTTGGTCCTGTCATTGTAAGTTGATGATATTGTCTTGTTTTGTAAGTATGTAACTGTATTTTTGTTCTTTAAAAATCAAAAATAATAATGTAACAAACAAAAAAACTAACATCTCGTCCACACGGAGACAAAAAATGTTTTTATTTAATACTTTTTTCGTGAAAAAAATGCTGTAGTGCACATGCCAGGCCTATAAGTGGTGCTGTAACGCTGCCACAGTAATACACCAAAAACAAAGAAGAAGAAATGGAACATGCACATAAAAGTTGTGCGACTTAGACACAAGAGGAGGATGATGATGATGATGGAGAGGTGGGGCAATGGCGTCGTTGTTTCAGTAAAGATGTATATGGGTTGAAAATGTGGGAATGCATGGATGACGTTTTGGGATTATTCACTCTGGGACCCGGTTACAAAAATGAGTGTACATACAGAAAAAAAAAGAATAAAAGTCTCCATGTGGCCAAGGCATAAAATGTAATGTAAGGGGGTAAAATGATGCGGCGATAAAAAGAACTTGGACTACTGTTCTCAGGGTGCTTGCGCAGGTCTTGAAAGTCTTAAAAAGTATGGAAAAATGTCTCATAGTCGAATTTTAGAGTCTGCTCAAAGGCACATAATCTTGTAAGATAAAAAATACAAGAGAAAAACATATAAAAACTTTAGTATGCTGGTGAGTACTGGAATGATTCTAGTTCTTGTTTGTGTGATATCCATGCACTTTTGTGATTTTCATATGTTTTGACAATGCTTCTGTCAGTAAAACATAATTTACTGTGAATTATGCATTCATTCATACATCCATTTTTTCAAATGAACTTTTCTACGACACACAACAGGTACAATCTCAAAAAATAGGCACGCAAGTATAAAAGTACATAAAGTCAACATCTTGGGGAAAAAAACTGCAGCTTTGAAAAAGTCTGAAATTTCAATTTGGATTAAGAGCAAGCACCCTGGTTCTGTCAAAAAAAGAAAAAGAACCATAAGTTAGCAAACTTTTTATGATGCATAGTGTATGACTTGATAATACTATCAGTACATGAGGTGAATGACTTTTCTACTTTACACATTGATTTTCAATGAATTACCAGTGTGGTGCAGTATTTCATATACTGTAGTATAGTAACAGGTCTCGCATCTTATTTCGTTTGTAGCATTAATGTTGTTAGTCTACATAGTTCATTTAAGTCCATTTCCACCTGTCAACACTAAAATGCGACACGGTGGTGCAGTGGGTAACTCGTGCCTCACAGGAAGAAGGTCCTGGGTTCGATCCCAACACCAGTCGGTGAGGCCTCTCTGTGTGGAGTTTGCATGTTCTCCCTGTGTCTGCGTGGGTTCTCTCCGGGTACTCCGGCTTCCTCCCACCATCCAAAGACATGCACTGATAGGTTAATTGGTTATTCTAAATTGGCCATAGGTGTGAATGTGAGAGTGATTGGTTGTTCGTCTATATATGTTCAGGTCGTTATTGAAAATGAGAATTAGTTCTCAACTAACTTACCTGGTTAAATAAGGGTTAAATTAAATTAAAAAATTAAAATTAAAAAATAATGTAGATTTCTCCACTCGATTTTTTGGAGTTTCTGTAAAGCGATATACTGCCATTGAAAAATGTGAAGAACTGACTCGTTACAGTACCTCTATGAGCTGCTGGTGGCTGAAGATACCCAACAGTTAAGTATTTCTTCCTGCAATATTGAGTATTATGCAGGAATTCATTGTTTTTAGTCAAATGACAACAATAAAAAGGGTTCATGCTGCTTAAACTCTGCGGTAAAACCATTATAGTTGGTTGTATTGGCGCACACGTTACAGGAAAGATTGTGATGTAGACTGTGAATTAGGATTCTCTGCCAAACATAATTATGTTATATATACCTGTATATATCATATGTTTTTGCCTGAATGCCCATGATTAATTCAGTAGAGCTTCAATGTAAAGTCAACTTATTGATTAGTCAGTTAATCTGCAAGTTTTTGAATAATTGATGATTAATTAGTGGAAATCAATCATCAATCAGCGGCAGGAGTTTTCATTTACATCCCACAAACAGCCACATAGATGACTGAAAATAACAGCAAAAGCACAAAGTCCAGTCCTTTTTTCAGAGAGTGGCATTTCTTCTTTTATAAAACCAGCTTCATTTGTCGGATGGTGCACAGAAAACATCATTATATAAACACAAATAAAGTTTCCTGTTTTGACGACTCCAAATTCCAATTAAATAACTGTTTTTTCCCGATGTGGCAGACGACAGCTGGCGTTGTAGCTGGAGAAAACAGCTGTTGCTGGTCTGAACTGTCACCTGCTACAGCTTGTTAAGATGGGAGTGCCAGATTTTCCAGTTAAAAGTTGACCTTTATGAGTCAACACCGAAGCGTTTATTGCTTACACACCTGATGGGTGGATGGATTAAAAGGTGGTGTAATCAGATAAATACCTCAGCAGTAGGCGACATACTGTAGAGTGGAGGGATTCTCATTGTTTTCTAGTTGCTGCTTCCTCTAATGCACCTGTCACTCTTCGAGGTGTGCGGAGATGTTTGTTTTTCAGTAGATTTTTGGAACGCGTGCAGAGGTTTTCCAGCTAAAGGCTCATTTAATTGTCCGTGTTTGAGTTGCGTGCTGCGAGTCATTTGGAAAGTGTAGTAATCGCTTCTTCCCGCTTTGCTGCTTTTTCATTTGCTCGGCACAGAATGCATGGCTTCATAACAGCGGTACACAATGCCTCATGTGTGCTTTTTGTCCATCTCTCAGCTCTTATGTAACCTTGTTTGCTTCGGGTGATGTGCTGGTGATGACAGCTGTAACAGCTCGAGTGCCAGAGTGAAGGAGTCTTCAAAGAGACCAGCTCGGTTTGATGCTGCGATGACAACAGAGGGAAGAAAGGTCGCACGCCTGTTTGTGGTGTGTGTGTCTGTGCAGGGAGGAAGGGATTAGGACAAGGTGGGGGGTGGGATGTGTGTGTGTGTGTGTGTGTGTGTGTGGGG
>JAPQRQ010036388.1:0-12194 GCA_037367365.1 Apogon talboti | reverse complement strand
AGACAAGTACACCCAACTCTCACTTCAGCCTTTTTGATTGAAAAAAACAAGACAAAATTTCTTCCTGGGCCAAAGGTGTCTGTTTTTATTCTCAAATCTTTATAAACAAACAACATATATTTAACTTTAATATATTAAAATTAACTAATTGTTATAAGTAAATTTTGTGTAAACTGAAAAGTGCCCTTTCATTGATAAGAAAAATAGTTGAATTGGTCCTTAATTATATATAATTCCTTTCATCAACAAAAAATAATTACTTAATTACTCAAATAAACTCATCTTGGATAATAGAAATAAGGTCAGGAGTGTCAATTTTATTAGATGCATGTATTTATTGCATTTTATATTTAAGCATTAATTCTCATTTGTTAGAATCTAGTGTGTGTGTGTGTGTGTGTGTGTGTGTGTGTGTGTGTGTGTGTGTGTTTCAGGATGGAGCTAGTCCAGGTGTGGCAGGTTGATAATTGTCACAGCTGCTCATCATGAGGCAATCGGAGGAATGTTTATCTGCACCTCAGACCTGCGTTCTTCATCAGATCATTGGAGTAACCTCCGTGGTAGCTGTCGCCTGGCTCCAAGCTTTCTGTAGAGTACAGTTTTGAATAGTCACCTCTGTCTCCGTTCTTCTCAGATCCAGAATCCCAGTCCGACTGCGTAGCCAACCTCTGACCTCCGTCTTGTCCTGTGCCTTCGCTGACCCAGCCTCCTAGTCAACACTACATGGCCACAATCCAGAGCCTTGACCCAGAAGACCTCTGTAGTTTTTTTGTTTTGAAGATTTGTGCTCTTCAAGCCCTGTTTTTCTGAAGAGTTTTCCTTTAGCCTTGGAGTCATTAAAAGGGTTTAACCTATCTCTGCATTTTGCTTCTGCATTTTTGGATCATATAAATCATATCTAAACACACTATCATTATTTATTTTGTATTCAGTACATGATGACTTATTTAATATATTTTTCTGAAAAAATTCCAAGTACCGCTGGGGGTACATGTACCCCAAAGACTGGTTTAAGGAATGAGAAGCTACTCACTACATCAGTTAAAGAACTTGTTACAGCTCAAGCATATTAATCACTATGGTTTTTATCCAATGGAAGAATCTCAACCATTACTTTAGTTAAATCCAGGTTGAAATTTGAAGATTCCTGTAATAAGAGCACCCATTATAATGTCATAAATCAAAAAGGTTTGATCAGAAAGTGCTTGACAAGTAGTTTTATTTGTCTGTCAGTCATCACTTAGGGCATGAAGTTTCCAGAAAAAAGAAAAAAAAAAAAGAAGAGAAACAAATAAATAAAAAACAGGTCTGCCAGTTCGCTGGGAGGTGAGTGAGCTCAGAGGCGATTTGATTAAAGTTCTTTGCATTATTCATCAACAGTCCCTGAAAATGCATGGCATGTCATGATCACTTTCATTAAGATAGTAAAATGCATCAGTCAATCAGAGACGCCTCTGCAAGTTCCTCTCAGACCTGGGAGCAGTCTTTTATCACAATTGTGCCTTTTGGCTGCGACAGGACTAGTTTCTCTCTCTGGAAGGATATTTCTGCCTGACTGAGAACAGAGATAGAGTAGTTGTTGTCAGTGAAGGGACAGCTACAGGGAAAACTGCCTGACCCTTCCTGGCTGCTGTTTTTTTTTTTTTTTTTTACTAAATTGCTGTGTACTTAAATGTAGTGAACACATGCCCACGAGGGGAGAATAATTACATGTCACAGGTTTGCTTTTTCTACCGCACTGAGCAACAAGCACCTGACAGAAACATGGGAGGATTCACTCTCTACTTTTGCAAGACACAATGATACAGATTCATCACTGAAAAAAAAGGAGAAACAGACCTAGTTTTTATTTTACAGTTCTGTGAAGAGGGTGAGGTGCACCTTAGAGGACATTTTTCTGGACTCTTGAACACCAGAGTTCAGCATAATTACACACCGCTGCCATCATCTGAACCATTTCTTGCTTTACTTTTGTCAAAATCTGAACACAGAGAGTCTGCTGAGAAACAAAATAAGGTGTTATGAGATTGTTGTTGTATGAATACCCTCTGTGTAGATGCATTTCCTTTTTTAAAAACTTTCAGTGTAGTGGCATAGGGGTTAGGACTTTCATGAGTTTATCTCTGCACCCCTGGGGTTTTTCTGGGTTTAATAAATAATAAAGTGAGTTAACCTTTAACTTTTTATGTATCCTCAGAATCACTTCCTGTAATGTGCAACAATTCTTCAAATCTGAATTATGTGTAAGAAGTTGTGCAATAATCTTCTGCCCTGCAATAACAATAGTCTTTATTCAATATTTATCAGAACTTAAAAGCACTATTTTCATTTTGGATTCGTACACATACTGATTTTATAGGCAATGCATACCATACTATCAATACTGTTAGTAGATATACATACTCTTTCATCAATATACATAGTTAATATTGTTCATAGATACACATACTGTCAAACACTGTCACATATTGTAAATTTACATCTATTCATATTTTGTCTACTTTTATTCTTATTCCACAAAGCTCTATTCTTATGTTACTTTGTGAAATTGTGAAATATTTTATTAAATTTTCTTATGTCAAGACTGGCTCAGGGAGCCTTGACAAAAACACGCATACTCAGGAGGGATGCCAAAAAGCGAAGGGAATTTATTAAGTAAAGGGAGATAACAATGTAAGATAAGGCGGAGTGGAGTGACCAATCCGTCAGAAGAGAGCCGACGACCACCACTGCTGTCCTTTCATATCCTTCTGTGTTGTGTTCCACGTCTCTGCGGCAACCATCCTTGTTGTCGTCACATCACCACAGCAACCGCCAACCATCAACTGCCACTGCTGTGCTCAGGAAGTTGGGGCCATGCCCCCAGCCAGGTTGCCTGGGAAAAACCCAACAGCTTCAGTGGTCACCTGAGAAAGAAAGAGAGAGAGAGAGAGAGAGAGAGAGAGAGAGACATGCTCAGGGTACCCCGTCACCCGTCTTATTTTTAGTTTTTGTCATTTTATATTTGTTCTACTGTTATTTCTGTAGCACTGGCGTTTGTTAATATTGCTGCACTGACTGGAGTAGCACAATCATAATAAAGGCTATTCTATTCTATTCTATTCTATTCTATTCTATAATCTGCCTTTATGTGTATTAAACCTCTGTTCCTGAGTTGGTTCATTTTCCTCCTTCAAACATTCAAGAATGACGGATTAAATTCAACATTTCTTGAATGAATCAACCATGACTACAAATTTAGATTCACATGCAAATTACAAATACTAGTTTTGTCTTAAATATAACACTTTGATTCTCATGTTTAGCTGAAAAAATCTGTGCCTTTGATTTTTTTTTTTTTTGTTTTGCAAAGTATTGTAATTGTTCATTGAAGAATCCCCTTTGTCTTTTACCTCTCCTCATATGAGCATGATAGTATGTATAATATCCAGAACTTTATTTGGGCAGAGACTGCATTCTAATTGCTGTACTCTTGAGGTTTGGGCAATACACCCACTTTAGTTCATGTTAGATGTGGTTTGTTTAAATAATAATACATTCAATGGGAGTCATGTTTTAATCACATATTCGCAGACTATTTCTATAAGAATCTAAACCCAACCAGGTTCTGCCAGTATTGAAACACATGAAATACTTACTGACGCTTTTGTCAAAAATCAACTGATACAAGAAATTAATTTTTTCATATCGTTTTAAGTATATCATTTGTGAAGAATTTGCATTTATTTTTTAATTTGTTTAGCATTTATTTTTTAGAGTAAAATGTGTTTGTGGTTAAGAATTAATTGCATATGGAATACCTGGTATATCTTAAGTCTTCAGGATTATTCAAATATAAATTAATGAATCATTACTGAAAAATAGCATGAAATCACCCAGCCACCATTTAGAACTTCATCCTAAATCCTGAATTTAACTGCACCTTGAGCCTCCATATATATGTGTATATGAGATACAGTGATGACCCTGGAGTTTTATGTCACTGTCATTCCTGAACATGTTAAAGTTCCCAACCCACAGAAGAAAAACACACACAAACACAGTTCTCAAACTTGATTTAAGCAACAATAAGACAGTGCCACAACTTAATTCAGCCGTATTGACTTATTGATTGTTTCCCCTAGACGTCAGCTCCAATCATCTTCAGCTGGAGTCATCTCCTGTGACATCACCGTTCTGTCAGCGTTCACTGTAGCAGTCGAGACCACCTTAACCCTTTAACTCCTGAGACATTATTCCAGGTAAATGTGAATTGTCGTCTGTTTCAGTGTCATAAAAGCTGCTGTGAGTATGTGTTTGTGTTCCTTCTCTTCAGTGGTTTTGTTTTACTGTGTGTTTTAGGGTCAAAACAGGGTGGAATAACAGAAAAAGACAAAGAGATGAGTTGAAGTTTGACAGGTTTTTACTAAATAAGGAACTTAGAATGTACATCAATAAGAGATTTAAGATGTTGAACATGAACTGTGACCTGGAACACACTGAACAAACAACAAATATTTGAATTTGGTTCCAGTAGTTTTTGTTTTGGGCTCTTTTTTTCTAAATAAAAAATAGTAAAAAAAAACCCATAAAGGACAATTATTGCAACACTGCAAACAATAGGAAAAATAAAAAATGACAAGGAAAACAGTGTGAAAAAAAACACAAACCGTCTATTTTTATAGTGAGTCGGTCTCACTCACTGCTTTGTTTTGCCTCCCATTCCACAGGTGGTGGGGGATGCACTGAGCATGCTCAGATGTCTATGGAAAGAACAAGGTCTATTCTCTCAGCACATTTAGAAAAAAATCCTATTGAGTACACTGTTGATTTTTTATGAATATTTAAAATAAATCATACGTTCAGAATGAGCACCACAGACACGTTAGGGGTTAAAGGGTTAATCGTGACAAGGTCACGACCAAGACCAGGATTTACCGAGGCTGAGACTAGACCAAGACTGAGAGGGGTTAAGACCACATCAAGACCAAAGCAAACCAAAAACCAGATACACAGTGAGGACAGTATTTAATTTTATTTAGTCGGGACAATGCTCAATAATCAAAAGAAACATAAAAGAAGGCCTTCTACCGTGGTGTGGTGGAAAGCATCCTCACCTACTGTGTCACTGTGGTACGGCAGCTGCTCAGTTGTAGACAGAAAATGAAGTCTGCACAAAAGACCACGGGCAGCAGCCTGTTCACAGTCAGTGACATTCGCAGCAACAGTAGTAGGACCATGAGGGACCCACCCCCCGGCACACAGCCTGTTCGTCCACTTCCCATCAGTCAGGAGACTCCGCAGCATCAGAGCCAGAACCACCAGGCTCAGACAGAAACAGCTGCTACCCCATACACCATAAGACTGTTCAACTCATACCATAACTGAACTGACTCAGTAAAAATAAGGTTGGCCTTTAAAACATTCTCAAGACAAACCTGATCTGTGGGGGATAACATTACCAGGACAGTGTTGTGTCATTTGTTTTGATGCATTTCCTTATGTTAAATTAAATTTCAGTCACTGTTAAAAACATTGCAACAGACTATGCATATAATTTAACATAATGTTCAAAGACTTCTTCTCGTATCCATCTTTTATCCTGTCAACAGTGTGTGACTGATGTCATATCACATGCTCCACAGTTTTAACATAACCAGCTGCTCCATTCTGATTTGCTATTTTTCCACAAGCAAAGAATGTATTTTTATATGGAAAAAAAATCATGGCGTATTTTATTGTTGCATGCATGTTCTCACATCCACTCTTTGTGTGTGTACAGTGTGTAAGTATATGTTTAATGCTTGTGCGTGCCAGTTTATGTGTTCCACCTCCTTTGTCAGCTAAAATGCAAATCCATTAGTTTGCGTGGATTCTGGCTGCCATAGCTTTCTGAAGCCTTTGTGTCCAAGTGAATGTGCAGGAATGTAATTCCTTAGAGCTCTGAGCACCGTCTATTTCTGTCCACGTATGTCTAATTGAAATGTTGCTCCAAAAACAATAAAGCGAGGCAGAGGGGAAAATCTAATTTAAAAGTTGATGAGGATAGGGTTTTCTGGCTGGAATCATTCCAGCACTTCAAAGTTCAGGTTAAATTTCAGATGCATTTTGCAGACTTTTTTTTTTGTGCGTGTGTGTGTGTGTTTCTGTGTGTGTGTGCGCGCGTGTGTGTGTGAAGCTTGTTGTGCACACACACAGACACACACTCAAGAGCTCAAGCACAAACAAATGCACAACACAACAAGCGTGCCATGTCATAGCCTTAAGAAAACATAATTTCATGAACATTCACAGAGATTAAAGTGTGTCCTACTTGTGCATCTTAAATAAAAGAAACTCAGCCATTGTCTCACTCAACTTGCAAACCTGCTGAAATTATTTTCCATCAGGGATATTAGAAAAGTGAGAACATCATTCCTAAGTTCTACACACAAGTCTCAAAAGAATATTGGTCATTAGAACAACTCCTTCAAAACAGTAACAACACAATAATGTTAAGTCAAATGCAAATGTCTTTCTCTACTTTGTCTGTCTGTTTTACTCTTTTCAGAGATTGAAAGATTTTTCTCATAAAGTACTTCTGCACAGATTTCAATTTACAGAAAATAAGGGAGCTTCAGAAAAATGCAAAGTTTTAGATGAAATGAAAGCAAAAATGAATCAGGTGCAACAGTAGATGTAGTATTGACTGTAAACTTATGGGAAAAATACAATTGAATTGAAACTGCAAAGAAAAGATGTAACTTTAAGGGATTGTAAAGGATGGAGTTTGTTTTTTGCTCAGGTACAAATGCATGGCAGGCCCTGTCATCCTTGTACAGAAATTGGAGAAATTCTCATCCTGATACTGTCTGTGTGTTGCCCAGTCCTTGTCTTTGTTCTGGTCCTCCTCCTTCCTCTTGGCCTCATTTCATCCATGTCTCCAAAGTTCTCTGAACTTTAATAGTTCTGAGGCTCAGACCGACTGGTTAAACTGGACTCCAAGTGTTTTCCAAATGTGTGCATTTTTCTAATTTCATGTTTTGTGTTTTTAAAGGAAGTGTTTTCCCATTGATTACAAATGTCAAGTGCTAGAAACAGTTTTGCAAAAGATGTAAACTGCAGAACTACACACAGTGCCAAACACAAAATGTTTTTGAACTTTCATTTAAAGCATAATTACAATAATTACAGTTTTGATACTTTTGTCTAAGCATACTTTTGTGTCTGAGTAATCAGCAAAAAGCTGCAACTGCCTTTATTACAAATGTCACTACTTAACACATAAAATGGACAAAATTGGATTCTAGGCAGTATTTAGCTGACAATGAAAACAGAGTAAACACAGGAATTATGCAGGGAAAGGGTGAACAGCTTAATGTGGGACTTTAATGTGAATTGAAAGTCATTTCAGTATGTGACAAAGTGCAGTAAAAAGACCAAAATTACTTTCATCCTGAAACAAATTATCCACTTTGTACCATAAAGAAAATGGACACCAAGTAAGGCAAGATAATAAAATTAAATTAATTAAAACAATTTGTACACTGATAAGATGATAGTGAGGGTTTTTTGCATCACAACAGTCCAATAACAGCTTTACAGTAAGCTCAGCAGTTCAATTAAACTGTAATGCCACAACTCCAATGGGTCCAACACACACACATTCAAAAGAAAATAAAACTGTGGAAAAGAACTGCATAATCTGCTGAGTTTCTGTGTGTTTCCAACCAAGTGAGGATGCTCTGAAGTTTCCATACTGGTATTTTTAAGAAAAATCCCAAAAAATAACAGCATGACATTGAGTTAAGCATCGTGTCCAGCAGAGACAAAAGGAAGAAACTTAATGTCTGGACACAAGTTAATCAATATTTCATATATAGGAAAAAGACAACCGAAACCAAAAAGAGTATACTTGGCAAATGCTGAGATAATTGAATTTAGTGTAGTTGTTTCATTGAGCAGAAAAAAACCTGAAGACAAGAAAGCGAAATGAAGAAATCACGAAGTGTACCCAAGCTTTTAATAAAGAAAGCAACAAGATTACTTCTAACAGCTCAGCTCTAGAGAAACAGACCTTTGTCCCAGTCAACTGTGACTAAACTGGAATTGTAATATACCATTGAAGGAGGGTGGACTGTATTATTATTATTATTATTATTATTATTATTATTATTATTATTATTATTATCATTATTATTTTAATTAAGTGTTATAGTTATCTTATAGATGCTTCAGTAAAGTCTATGCCAGGGGTTACAATACTCTGACAACAGGATAGAATTTACCCCCATGCACCATTGCTGGACCAAAAAATGTCCTCTGTCAATGATTTAAGTCACTCTTGTCAAAAATGAATGTTTCAAGTCATAGCATGAGTTTGTTTAATCCTCACTGCTGTAAAATATTTTTAGCAGCTCTAATTGTTTATCCAATTGGATATCAGGGAATGGAAAAAACATGTAGATATTTGGTTCTGTCATGAATCTTCATCTGTTATTGACTGTAAACACATTTCAGATCATACACTGACAAATGCGTTTGCCTTAACTTGGTGCAAATAAATAAGAAATACTAATAAATACCAATATTATAGATTTACCTTGACTATATTCAACAGTAGGGAGTGCAATGCTATGAAAGTTTAACAAAAGTCAAAACCTTAGGGGCTTAAATATTATGTTAAAACATGTACAGTAAGTAAATTTTTCAACTTAATAAGTAAATTTGACCCATTGCCAGTTCTACTATGTTTTGTGTCTTATAGGTTAATACTCTCTTAAAACTCCACTTTCATATGTGCACTAGAAACTAGAAATAACCATATTCATCATGATTTGCTCAAGAAGACAGGTGGTGAGGATAAAAATAGAAACATTTAACCCTTTAAACCCTAAGCCTAAAATGGTCCATCTGGACATTTTTTCTTATTTTGACTATAAAAAGGTTAGAAAATATGTTGTGAGTGAGTCCTTTTGCTGATTTTTCTAGAGCACTAAGAACTTTCAAAATCTAGCAGTCATTTACAATTCACTGCATGTTATGCAGTTCTGCTAAAACAGCTTTTTCTACAGCTTCTAGTACAGGCGTGAGTGAAATTACCGTAATAACCCAATAAAGCCTACAAAGTGCAGCGTCTCAAGTTTTAGAACCGTTGGAATTTTTCCAATTGCACAAACAGTGAAAGAGTTACAGCCACCCTAAATGCATATGCGCAGGGTGTATCTGCGATGACGCCACAGGTTTTAAAGAGTTAATTGCAAGTGTTCTGTTGGTTTATAGCAGGTTGTCATCATAAATGTACACACCTCGGCTAAATGCACCAAAACAACACTTTTCACAGGTCATATAGAAAATCACAGTGATAAATGGGAGTAAGGATTTAGCAATACTGTATACAGGGATGCAGACTGAAGGAACAAAAACCAATTATGAAGATGACTTTACGACACAGAAGCAGGATATTAGTGATGCTGAAACCTTTGCACACTTTTATACTGAGAATCTTCTGTAAACGACTACCATCTACAGATGACCTATAGTTTAATCTGGGAATTTATGCCAAATAGTATCTCAAATTTTGCAGAAAAAGTTTTACTTTTACTGCTTTCACTTTTTGCATGGTACATTAGCATTTATTTGGAGTTTCATTAGTCTTTTTAGCTGCTAAATGTCCTTCTGTGCTGAACTATCTGTAAACTTTCCCTAGTCCTGAGCTGGTGGTCTACAGTGAGGTCACAGATTAGCATCATTAGCATGAGGCCTGGACAGGAGATTTTGGGTGGTTTGTGGAGGATTAACTGTTTGGGATATTGTATTGTTCCAGATGCCGTCCTATACAGGTTAAAAATCTAATGTAAGTTAGAAATTATGTTGTGTTGGATTAGTTGTTGATTTTATGTGACTCCATTTCTAAGCTAATGATATCTAATATTGCACACTGGTGCTGCAATTTAGACTAGCTGAGAGAGTAAGGACCATTGCAAAAAAAAAACAAAAACAAAAACAACGTCAGTCCTCCAAAAACCAGTGCATCATGGTTGAAAAGGTAAGTAAGATATAAGTTGAACTATAGACATACCATAACAAAATAATGCTGACTTTTTTAAAAAAATCAACATTGAGTAAAATTGAGTTAAAACTCACTCTGACTCATTTTGTAAGCACAGATGACAACCCAAACAAAATTAAACCTAAAGAACAAAAAGAAATTGTCCATATTTAAGGCAATATAAAATTATATTATGACATTTCTCATTACAGTTTTGTAATGGATGAAGACTTCATCAAACATTCTCTAATAGCGAAGACTGTCAGGTTATACTAAACGCTGTACACCACTATTATCAAGACAGGACATTACTTACCAGCTGAATTCCACGGAGCTGGTGAACAAGCCCTGATGTGAGATGATGCAGCTGATGTCAGTCTGTGACTGTAATGCTCTGCTTAAACTAACACTGCATCTGTACAGAAGGTGTGGAAATGCTATCAACATACATTCTGGTGATAATATAAAAACAAAATAAGAACAAACGTGCAGCCTGAACAATCTGTAACTTGGTGGGAGGATGCTTGGAAACTAGGCTCACCATCATGGTTCTTAGGCATTTGTCCAAAACCAGATGGTTCAGACACTGGCAACGGTGCTCCCAGATAAGCCACCAGTCACTGGTACTCAGAGTTGGCAAACTGCAGATGTGTACACAGTCTGGCTCAGATCTCAGAGTGGTTTGCATTGAGTTCATCTGTTCATATGAGAACACATTACTGAGTGGGCACTGAAGGAAGCATTTTGCTGCGCTTCCAAACCAACTCGACAGAGGTCTCGGTGTATTAATGCAAGGTCGACTCTGAAAGGAAGCACCTCCTATTTGAAAAAAAGATGAAAAAACTTCCCTCCTCAGACACTTTTAACTGTTTACACCCAGGCTCAACATAAATCTTATTTGCAGATGTTGGCTTACTCCTAAAGAAAGGCTTCTTTGGTGCCAACTTTCTGACGACTAATGGAAGTCACTGCTCCCATGTGCGGTGCTTTCTAATTAGCCATGGCTCGCTGGAGAAGGAACCTTGCAATAAATTTTAACGAGCCAAGAAATAACACACCATCTGTTTTGGAACAGTACAGTATGTTTGAATGGCAGGTAAAAATACCCAGTGGCCACAGCCTACTGTCCCATATACATGGTAACATCAACCTGATGTTCTTAAAATGTACACTGAAGAAGGTTATAAAGTCTACACTGGTCCTACATTTTCTCACCTAAAGCTGCAGGAACTGAAATCAGGAGGAAAATCGTCAGAATCTGGAAAAGCACACCTTCCCTCTGCAGCTCTCTCCTCTCAGTCCAAATCAAAAGGCCTCAAAACCTCACATTGTTTCACATCATTATGGAAAAAGTGATGTCATTTTTCTAAGCTTCAATGTCAACACACAGAGTAAAGCAGTACAGTCTACTCTGTCCGGCATCTGATGTTCGATTGGTCATTACAGCTGTCCGTCACTCCTGTCTCTCTGAAAAAAAAAACTATGATTAAACAGAATGGGGGCGTCGCAGAGTTGATTTTCTACCCTCAGAAAGTTGACACATGAGTCTTACATCCATCCCCTTAGACCACTTGAATTACACTGGGCTTAAAGGTAATTATCATAATGTAGCCCAAATGTGCTAAAAACCTATCAACTTTAGTAATCAGCAAGTTTAATTTTTATTTGTCAAACCTAAGCTTTTCATTCATATCAGACTTTTCACATACTGTTGACTCACCATTAACACTAATTTAATGTGCAAAGTAATTCCATCATGCCTGCCTAGCCTCCAGGATTTACACTTTTTGGTGTGCAGTGTGTGATATTTAGTGACATCTAGTGGTGAAGCCGTAAAATGCAACCATCCCCTGTAGTTGTTGCAAAAAATGCATAAAGTCTTACTTTGTTTTGTCAGTTCGCTTTAACTAACATTAGCAACAATAGTACATCTCAACACTGAAGGATGGGTGACTGTTCTGAGCTACTGCACATGTGAAAGATTGAAAGAATCCATGCAGAAAATTAACACGTTTTTTATTAAATATAAACAGCAAATTGTAAAGCAACAAAAACACAATAATTGCTATTTTTGCATCATTTTAGAGATGAAAACATAATGGTGAATAGATTCTAAAGTCCACTAAATCTAAAACTGTGTCTTTAAAAAGTGTGTAGATTGGAAATCATACAAACTAGAAAAGGG
>JAPQRQ010036386.1:0-12196 GCA_037367365.1 Apogon talboti | reverse complement strand
ATCAAGAAAATACCTGGAAAGACGGAAAGAAAAAATTATTAATTTGGAAATTATGAGCAATTTAAAAAAGTTGGGGTTTCGAAACACCCCAGGTGACTAACGTAGGGTTAAATGGTATGGTAAATAGTTGTCATCAGAGTAGATGTGTGTGTGTGCGTGTGTGTGTGTGATGAGGAGGGTGTAGGGGTTAGTGAGATAGAGAGTGTGTAGGAGAGTATAGGGGGGTGAGGGCTAGAAAAGCCAGGGGTTTTGTCCTTATCCCGATGTAATCATCGATGTAAAGTTTGTCATCGATGTAAAGTTTGTCCACTGAGATGATGGCCTTTTTCCCTTGCTGTAATCACGTGCTTGAGGATGGGGTGAAGTTGTTTGCGGTGGAGCATGATTTCTTTTGGAAACTGGTCGAGTCCATAGTCCGTTCCTTTAAGTTGTCTACCTTGTTGCTGTACCTGTTGTTTCTGTTTGAAGTGTTCAAATTTTGCAACGACTGGATGTGGATGGTTGTTGTTGGTGTTCTTGTGACCCATATGGTGAACACGGTGGAATGTGATGTTTCTGACGGTGTCGGGAGGGAGTTTGAGTTGGAGAGTCATGAAGTCCTTTGCTGTTTTTTCGGGGTCCTCTGTCGGGTGTTCTGGGATGCCGGTGAAAACAAGATTATCCCGCATGCTGCGTGCCTGTAGATCGAGGATGGTTTCTTTCATGATTCGGTTATCAGCGGTGATGGAGTCGAGCTGGGTAGTGAGGGTGTTGACTGACTGTTTGAGTGATTTATTTTCGGTGGTGAGTGTGTCTATTTGGTCCTGGCTGAATTCCAGGCTCTGGCAGAGTAACTGGAATTCCTGATGCAGTACTTCGATGAGGGCGATTCTGTTGTCGAGTCCGGTGAGTTTCTGATCAATTGATATTAGTATGTCGCTTACCTCAGAGCAGTAGGGAGGTTTTGGATGAGAATCTGAGCTGGAAAGTGGGGATGGCCGGGAACGTTTCTTTTCGTTACCTGAGGTGGACGAGGAGTTGGAATTGGCCAGGTTTTTATCCATATCGCAAAGTCTGTAAAAACATTCGTTGATATAATCCTTGAGGTGCTCCAGGTCTTTGGGTGTTATTATCCGTTATTGTAATATGGGGCAATGCACAGCAGAAAAAAAAGAGAAAGTTTTGGGAACTGGGAAAAAAGTTTTGATTCGCGTCTAGCAACCCGGCGCTGCCATCTTTGGTCTCGCACTGTCTCGTGAGACTTGGAATCACAGCAGCATCACGCCTCCTCACCTGTATAATTCTAACAGTTCCTCTTTGAACAGTTTTTGTTTTCTCCAGTGTGACTTTGCAACCAAGGATGTTGTGCTTCTGGTAGCCTGGACAATGGACTTTGTGTGTGAGTGATCTCACTTTGACATGTAGTTCTCTGAAACACTATGCTGTTGTACTACCCTCATCCATGCTTTATTAGTATGTATGATGCAGTACATCACAACATTGGGACTGGGAATTGATTCTGAAGAGTGCAAAAATGATTTCTGTAAATGGCCTCGCTAGTTGCTTATCTAGTTATCCAAACAGCTAAACACAGATCCAGAAACTTCACAGACTCCGGAAGACGTTCAGTGGAGTTTACTGAATCATACTTTGTGAAACTGTAACAATACAGAAAAACGGAAATATACATATCGATATTTGTGCTAAAATAACAATCACAGGCTATAACTAGCACATTTACATATGTATAACAATGAGATGTGGCTGTTGGCATCACGATTAGCATGAAAATTAGCATACGGTTTTACATATTTTATAGTGCACCAAAAACATTTTAATTCTTAAAAGTGCAACTAAACAAACAATGTATAGGGTGAGTAATTATTTTACCATGTAATACTCAGTCAATGCTTTAACAAACACCAAAATAAAGAAAAACCAGGAGAGTGGAGCTGCTGTGTACTGCAATGAGACTAATTTGTACAACTTCCTGTCTGATTTCTTCTTCCATTTTAAACAAAGTGAACTGAAAACAACCACTAGATGGCACATTTTACCAAGCTGTAAACAATATTATCTACAGTGAACATAATTTCATTCCTAAAATTCTTTTTAGAATATACATTTGTTATATCTAATGTTAAGTGTCCATAAAATGCAGAAAGTGCAAATATTAAAAGCATATTATTTTCATCAGTTGCCTTACCTAGTGTACATTGTTGTATCAAGAACTCATTGTACTAGATAAAGCATCAGTTGTAAAGTGATTTGGATGAAAACACTCTACAAATGCTAGGAATTAGGTCCTTAACCAACCCATGTCTTGCTATTTCATGAAATAAAACTTTTAACAGGTTCTCAAACCAAGACACAGGACTATTCACTATTTTGACTTCAGTGACCCTAGTGGCTTTGGAGATGGCCATTACCTCGACGCCATCAGATTTTTACTCAAAATCTTATTGATGGTTCTTTATGTTCATGGGGTATTGAAGCAGTATTTGACTGTTTCTTTATATAAGGCTATTTCAATATCTAAATTGTTAAGAGAACAGTTATGTAGTTTAGTTTTGATTAAAATGAAGAGAGTTTGTCATTTCTTCACTAGAAACCACATCAGGTCTTTACTTAAGAGAATATTAGATGGTCTTTCAAAATACTGCTTCAACAACTGATTAGTTTTTTGTTTTTTTTTTGAAGTATGGTGGTTCTGTTTAAGACTATACCTCCATTTTTTTCTCTGCTTTTATTGTTTTTCCTATTCATACATTCCATATGTTCAATACTTTCCTAAAGTCTCTATTAGGAATTGCTGTTACTCCCAGGCCAGTTATTAGCATGGGTATAGTTTAGACCCCATTCATTACACTTCTAAGCTGTGCTCTTAGGGCTCAAGGTGGATACGTGTTGTCAAGGCAGAGTATTGGCAATTCCTTATTAGGGTTCAATGTTAACTTTGAAAGACATGAATTGCAACTAACATTTCTTTTCAGTACATGGCACATACGGTGTCCAGTGAAGAGTGGAAGGTTGTTTTCTTGACTGCTAGCTGCTGTTAAAAATTGGTATTACCTGTTATGCACATTGTGTTACTTTAAATAAAGAGAGAAAGAAAGAAATGGACTACATGATTTAAATTTGGTTCAGAGAGTGAATGCCAGTATATAGGGATCATGATCATTTACCATGCTCTTTTATGATTTTTATAGAGCATATCTCAGTAGTAATTATGGGGTGTTCATGCTGATGGTGAGTTGTAGCCTAATGTTTTCTGAAAGGTTTCTTCTGATGACTACTCTTCAGAATGAGTTTTTCATGGCAGTGCTATTGCGCTACTTCTAGCATATATTTTTTCCTCCCTATAAAAAAGGATGAAGCAGACCTGCCAGCCTGTATGCATTTTGCGTAGCAGGTATGCAATTTGACATCTAAATATGCTGGTACGACTTGCCTCTCTAAACTACGCAAAAAGTTGCGGACATGTGAGTTCTGTTGGAAATGTGCGCATGCTGTACTCATGACTAACAATACGATGCAGCAGCGTAGGGAAGGGGTTTCAACCAATCATTGTAGAGTACTGGAGAATAAAGTGTCTGCCGAACCTATAGCGTAACATTCTTGCTCCGTCTCCTTCCGCCTCCTGCTCTCTACCTTCTTTCCCATTCCCCTCTGGTACACCAGAGACATAACAAATGTTCTCGGCAGATAAGAATGGAAAAGGTAAACTGTGTGCATGTTTGTCTGATAAATCGCCAGCTTTTGATAAATGTGAACTGTTGATAACGTTACTTTCGCTATGAAAACATTCGAGCCAAAGTTTGAGTAAAAAATCTCAAAGATTTGCAGATTTTTTTTCCAAGTAAATGTATCAATCATCATGTTCTCCTAATGACCTTAGTGCGCTGTCGAAGACAAAAAGAGAAGCTGTTCATTTGTATTATACAAGGCTGATTCAAAAAGTTTTTGCAAGACGACAGTTGGAAAAATTGGTTTATGTTATATTAGAGCGACCAAACATCCTCTTTACAGAGGAGAGACAGACAGACAAACAGAGAGAGACAGACAAGGACTGACAGACAGACAGACAGACAGGCAGGGAGAGTGAGGTAAGTTTGAATTTTTGTCTAGCAACATTATGAAAGGTTCTCAGCTCTCTTTGTCAAATTAAAATGATTTGATTAAGGCAGTGGTTCCCAAACGGTTATACTGGTACTCTTTGGGGTGCTTGGAGGTATTATATGGGGTACAGTAGACTAATTGAGAGGGGGAAATTGAAAAAAAAATAAAATAAAGAAGAAATCACTGCTGGATGTAAAGTTATGGCCAACAGTGTTAAATAAATCTGCTTGAGAGGCACTAATTGCAGCTCATTTTCCTTTTGATTATACATAATTCTGTTATATTCCATAAAATATTATAGGCTACAATGATAATTGCATCGTCATCAGAGGTGGTAGTAAAGAGTTACATTTACTTGAGTAACTTTTTGGCTAAATTGTACTCTTAAGAGTAGTTTTGATGCAAAGTACTTTTTACTTCTACTTAAGAAATATTGTTTTAAAGTAATTCTTATTTGATCTTATTGAGTCTTGAGTCTTATTTGATCTGACTGGGACAAATAATTCCACAAAAGCTAGAGGAACTACACAGTGAACTGAAAGAGTACTGAGGCCCCTTTAGAGCTGAAATGGTCCAGAAAGAGAACACAGTCCTTGTCACAATGTGAACACAAAAAGAACTGAGTTTGTTTTCTGTTGGTCCACTGAGTTCAGATTTTTTAAAAGGGACTAAGTGTGAACACACCCTAAGACAAACAATGAAATCAGTGTAAAACACAAAATAAGACAGAAACATTGCATGCAAGAACATTGCTTTTGCATTACCTGTATTTTCATGTGTGTTATTTATAACTTTATTTACTAAAGTTGTTATTATTTTTTGAAGTTTTCAGTTTTTTATTCTAAATTACGAAAATGGTTTGTTCAACATGTTTTTGGCAAAAAACAGTAAAGAATCTAACTTTTTCCTGCTTGGATTTCTTTTTGTGTGTGTGCTTTTTCGGGCCAGTGTATTGATGCAGCATGTCAAATGAAAAAATAAGTGTAAAGCCACACAGATGAGATTGTGCTGAAAAAAATTATACCAAACAAGACAAGGTAAACAGTTTTATAATGAGAAATATACTGTAAAGCCAAATCAAAAGTATTAAAATACGGCCAAAATACACTCAGACTTCTAAAGGGCTACGGAATGACAAGCTACTCACTACATCACACAGGATTAAAGAATTTATAGCAATGAATTAGGGGTGGGCGATATGGCAAAAATATATCACGATATTTAAAAAATAAAATCACAATTTTGATTTTATCACGATTCTTTCCATTGATCATTGAGACTAATTTGCAAGTTTCTAAACAGTGCAACCAAACAATTTCCCTATGTAAAACATAGCCCTAAAAGAAAAAGATAAAGCAGACAATTTAGCCCAAAGAACCTTCCAGAACATTTTTAATTTAAATAGTTTGTGCAATTTTGCCAACACGTGCCAAGAACATAAACATACTAAAATGTAAACAACACCACTCTGATTACGTGCAGTCTTGCAACATAAAAACTAAACTGCACTTGGTTTTTGAGGTAGCTTTCAATAAACATGAAAAGTAAAACAAACAAAAAAAAAATATCATTGACGAAATGCCCATTTCAAATAATACTCCATGCTTACAGAACAGGTGGCTAGTGGCTCTGGTTTTTTAACTGATAATCAGTGTATTAGGTACTCTCGGATGGAGGAAGAAGTCCAAAATGAAAAGAATAATAATCCAGGCACTCCAAAAAAATATCAATGAGCAACGTACTTGCTACTCTTCTCTTAAAGAGTGCCCTTACTAAATGCTTGCGTTAAAGTTGTTTGCTTTTGCTTAATGCTACCTGTTGCCTCTGGCTGCGATGTGGCTGGTCTTCTAGCAGTTTGGCCCTCAGCATACTGTTTGGGATGCTGAAGAGACCTTCAGGTGATTAAGCAGGTTCGTAGTGTTGCCATACGTTATTGTAATGCGACGGACCTGTATGTGGAGGATGTGGAGGACTCACCTCATCATTTCCCGCCTGCCGCCCCCTGAAAACAAATTTGCGACCGGGGGACGGGGAGGGTATATGGACACGTTGCCACATGACATCATGCACACATGATTTTTTCCTCCGCCTCCGACCGTAGGGCAATAACACTCTGCTCCTCCTGTATCCTGCATTGGTTTTAGCCATGAAGTTGTCAAAAGACCACGCTAAATTTAAATAAAGCTGTGACATATTTATTAACAGCCGAAAAATCTATCAATATGGTTAACACTTGTAGTGCCGTAGGATGAACTAACAGACAAAATAAGGACAGCAATGTTAAATTTCATAGGGATACCCTAAAACAAATGACACCGAATGAGGAATGACTTTAGTCGTCTGGTACGTGTACGCCGAATAACCAATGACAGTAGTTGTTCTGGTAGGTAAAATCATCTTTCCCTCTGGTTTACACTTCTGTCATTCGGCATACATATACATTACCTACGAGAACCACTACTGTCATTCTGTATCATTCATTTTAGGGTGTCTCAATTTCACAGGTTTCCAGCTGATGTAAAATGTCCAAAGCTATGGTTAACAGCCATGAGAATGTGAACACACGGTGGTCATGTGTTCATGTCAGCGGTCCATTATCTGTCCCCATGTCCTGACACAAAGAAGTTTTGTCCATCTAGTGACTTCTATGCCTTCATGTGCTCTGCTGTAAACCCCTGGTGTGTTGATGAAGTAGTTAAAGATATCCATACTGAACTGGAGGACATTTCTGCAGTAGAGCCCTGCATGGGCCGGATATTTCTGTCTGAGCCTGACCCGTGTCCGACACAATTGCATCCAAACCCGGCCCGAACCCAACAGGCACTTCAATGTTTGTGTCCGAACCTGACCCGAACCCGATCAGCTAAATCCAGTTGTTCTCAGATGTAGATTGTCATTAAATTCACTTGTTTACACATTTGCAGTATGTGAACATTACCTTTATGAAATAACAACTTGTGCAACACACACACATAAAGATGATGCGACCGAACCCAAACAGTACTCCTAAATTTTTGTCCGAACCCGGCCCGACCCATCAGGTCCCCTCGGGCTCGGTTTGGGTTGCAGTCCTTTATTCTGCGGACTGTCAACCCACAGTTCGTCAGCTATTTGAAACAGGTTTGGAAGCTTTTCGCTAAATACTGTTAGCTTTGGGTTGTACCTTTCGTGATCATCAGCACAAAGGTGATCTAAACTAGTCATACGTATCTCTTTGATTTTCCTTTTTGAGCAGATATTTCTAAAACAACAATGGCAGTGTTTGCTTAGCCATGTTTTCTTATTAGCTGGAGCAGTGCTTTTTCTCTCCAGCTTACTGCGGGATTACCGGACATAAACAGTAACATATGTACCTCTATTACGCGACGAACCTCAATACATAAGCCAGGGGGGAGTTGCACAGTATGTGCATCTGTTATACGTCGGACCTCGCACGGGGTCTTTATGCTGGGGTACCGCCCCCATTGAGAAACACTGTAATAGTCCAACCGCTTGCACTTGCGCAACATGGGGGAATCTGCTGCATCTCCTTTGCACTAATAGCCAGTGAGTCCGTAAATTTTTGTGATTTTTTTTTCCCTCCTCTGGTTGAGAGATGATTCCATTTGCTCGCTGCTTTGTTGGATCGTTGATATGTTGTAGTCCTTCACAATCTAATATCGTCATATCACACACTCCTACAATAAAACATAGGGCTGATCGATTAATTGCATTTGCGATAATATTGCGATATGATAAAACGAGATTTTCTAACAAAGGCTGTGATTTGACTGGTCACGTGATCTGGTCACGTGACTTGCAAGCGGAGTAGAGCAGACAGAGCTGCGCTTTAACCTGTTGCACAATGGCTTCAGGCTCAACAGAAGCTGACACTGCAGAACGTTTAGTACCAAAGAGGGTCAGGATGTCAGTTGTGTCGATTTATTTTGGCTACAAAAAAGATGCTGTGCAACGTCAGGTATTGTGCGGAACTTGCCTTGCTACTGTTGCTACCTCACAAGGTAACACTACAAACATTTCTCAACACTTAAATAAACACCACAAAGCCGCTTACTTCAAGTAAGCAAAGTACCATCCAACAGGCATCACCGACCTGTCTGAAAGTACTATTCCTTATGAACATAATTCGAAACGGCACATATAAATAACTCGGGCAATAACGGAATTCATAGCGAAAGATATGATTCTCATTAGTATAGTGACCACGCCTGGGTTTACAGCTTTGATAAGCACAATGGATAAGCGGTACAGAATGCCCTCACACACACACAGTTTAGCCATGTTGCCATACCTGAGCTGTATATAAAAAAATGCAGACTTGCATGCAGAGTTTCAGTGGAGCTGAAAACAGTGGAGTTTTTTGCAACAACTGATCTGTGGTCAAGCCATACAGCGGAGCCATACCAGAGTCTTAAGGTGCATTACATTGACAAAGACTTTAAATCTCAAAGCTTGCTGCCTTCAAGCATCCTGTTTACAGGATAATCACATGGGGGAAAACATTGCAGCCAGCCTGAGAGAGAGGCTTGCCAGCTGGGATCTACAGGAAGAAAACCACATCTGCATAACGACGGACAACAATTGAATATGTTGATGGCAGCACAGCTAAATGAATGAACCAGACTCCAGTGTTTTGGGCACCAATTACATCTTGCCATCAGTACGTAAATTAGTATCATAAGATATATGTGGGTGCATGTGGGTGTGATTGTGTGTGAGCAGAGAGAGACAGTGTGTGTAAGGGAATGTAAGAGTTGGAGGGAGGGAGAGAATGTGAATGTGTGTTTTTGTTCCAAAGTTGATAACCTTGTATCACACAAGTCAAATTGTATAAATTACACTCTTCTTATATTATTTTGTATTACAGAACATGCACTTAAAGCTGACAGAGTGTCAAGAGCAATAGTGTTGTGCAAGAAGGTGGTGGGGTACTTCTCCCACAGTTGGAAGAAGACGGCAGCAATGACTTAAGCACAGAGGGAGCTCAAACTTCCTGAGCACAGCCTCATCACTGAATGCCCAACAAGATGGGGATCCAAAGAAATGATGATTGCCAGGGTGCTAGAGCAGCTCAAAGCCATATCTCAGGTATTGTCAGGTGACCAATATGCACGCTTCCTCATCCCAACCTGGCAGGATATTGAGGTGTTGGAGTCTGTTCACATCCTCTCCTGGGGCCTCATGTATGAAGCGTGTGTATGCACAAAAACCTGGTGTACGAACTTTTCCACGCTCACGTTCAGATGTATCAAGAGTGAAATGACCGTGGAAATGTGCGCTGCTCCATGCCAACTTCATGGCTGGTATACGTACGTTTCTAGTGCTTTTGAGCCATTGGCGACACTTAGAGGTGATGCTGGGAAACAGTTAATAATGTGAATAAGGTCATTCCTCAGAGGGATGTGCACATCAGAGATACACAGATGAACAATTAACACACCAGTACGCCATCCCACTGCCACAGCAGCACATCCCCCACCAGACCAATCAGATGTTGATCACATCGATGCCAATCCTGCCGAGGAGGCCATTCGAGCTGGCAACATGTGACTTCAACAGGGTTCGAATTATATTTTTTTTCTGTAAAGGGGTCTCTACCTCCAAAATAAAAAAACAAAAAAAAAAATTACCGACAAGACAACGTGCGCTCTCCTGTAGCGACAGCCACAGACGCACAGGTGTCAGTGGAATCACACATTTAGAAAGCAAAGCATTTATTTCATTTAGGGTCTATGACTGGACAGATAGGGTTAATAGTGAAAGAAAAACTGCATTAACCTTCCATGGACAGTAACATCTACAGGTATTGAAGCGGCAAAGACAGTGAACACCCGCATTTATCCTAATGTGGTACACTCTCCTTTTAAACACAAGCGATGAGTGTCAAACACCACAGACAGATGGTAGTCTATAGACCTACACTTAAACTGCATTAAAATGGTCCAGCGTGTTCATTCAAGCGTTGCACACATCATTTATGTCAGAAGGACTGTCAATCACATTCTGCATCCACCCCTGGAGCGCTTTTACGCACGACACAACTTAACATCTTTCACGATAATACCGCCCAGGGATGGAAAATGAAAATGAGCTTTATTTATGATCAAAATGTAATTCCAATGTTTGCGGACTTTGTTGCTTTCATTGGAGCCATGTCCCACTCTGGCTCCAACGGAATTCGCACACAACCATATAAAGACACAAGGGCACAGAGTCCACTTGTTGATAATTGAATTTAATGTAATTAATAATGTCTGTGAGAACATTTAAAAGTCAGTCCAGGCGCTCATTGATGCCGCTGATTGCCCTCCTCTTGTGACTCCTGCACAGTGGGACACGACCGGTCGGATGGGCATCAGCAGGTGGCTGCTGCCACTAACCGGAGGGTCAGCTGATGCCGGGGAGGCTGGAGGACTCCCCTGGGTCTATGACATGGGGCTGGGACAGCGTCTTACTGTCTTCTGCCTCATTGTCTGTTGGAAAATAATAAATTGAGTAATTAAACATGAGTCAAAGTCTTTGATTTCCTCTTTGAGATCCTGGCGTGATTACGCATGGACGGTATCTTGTTTGGCTGTGAGCAGACTATTGTATGACCCGTAAAATGAATAAATGTGGGAATTACACTAATACATAATATATATTTTCCTTTGTGGTGATCCAAGTCACCCACATGTGCTCCCACCACCCCTGTGAGAGCGATGTTACCCACAATCGCGGCGACAGTCTTCCGCTCCACGTCCACCTTGACGACATCTGATCGAAGGGAATCCCACGTCGAGGCCCTGTTTATACTAATTTGCATATTTAAATGGGGGCGTGGAAAGGGAGGAGTCTGGTACTCCAACATATGCGATCAATTCCACGCTGATTGGGATGTATAAAGGAAATGTGCTTGGATTCAGGCGTACGCACAGTTTTGTTCATCCAGATTTTTTTGTGCATACGGAGTTTTCCGGATTTAAACGTACGCTGGGTTTCAGTATGAAATCCATGCAAGTCTGTGTACATGAGGCCCCTGGACTTTACAGATGCTCTCTCTAGAGAGGAGGATGTGAGCATCAACTACCTCAAACCAGTTCTTCACCTTCTGGCCACATCAGTCCTGGCTGAAGATCAAGAGGACACTGACCTGACTAGGTCAATCAAAACTAAGGACCCCAGCACCCAGGAGCTTTTGGATGTTATATCCTTCCTGAAACCCAGTACATCATCGCAGACAACATTCCTACCATTAAGACCCGACTCAAGACCGAAATGTTGGAATCAGCAAGGCGTGCGTATAACCAGGTTAGTAATAATTATGCATCTATGATATCACAAACACACTATATATTTATTTATTTCTAATCTAACTTCAATAATAATTGCTTTTTTTTTCATCTGGTAGGAGAAGAGGTCTCCTACTGAAACCACTCCAAGGCCTCAAAGTGCATAGCCCTCTGGGGAAAAGGTGAAGAAGTCTCTTCGCAGCTTCTTCAAGACTGCTGTGGCCTCTCCTGCTTCTCCCATGCAACTTGAATATGTCGCTGAGGCAGAGTTGAACAGTTACCTCATGACCCCTGCCACTGATAAAGAAGATGACCCCTTGGCTTGGTGGAAGGTACACAAGATCAACTTTCCACGACTGTGCAAGATGGCCCACAAGTATCTCTGTGTCCTTGCCACAAGTGCTCCCTCAGAGCATCTTTTTGGTTCTGAAGGGAATATAGTGACTTGCACTCGCTTGTCTTTAAAACCTGCAAAAGTTGACACGCTGGTTTTCCTAGCACAAAATCTGTGAGCTACTGAGAACTCTACAGAAGAATCTTTCTGGCTGACAGTGCCATACACATTTTGCACTTTAGTGTGTTGTGTGCTGCTGTTACTGAGTGAATATAATATTTTCATTGGTGTTCAAAAAGTTTTTTTCGTGCTTCTTAAGATTTAATAAGAACATACACTTGTTTATTTTGTGTTCATTGGGACTTTGATTTTCCTAAAAAATGTCCAATTGGTTAAAGCAGATATTTGTTCTCCTTACTTTTCCTACACTTTAGTATGTGTGATGTTACTGACTGGAGATCAGTAAGCTTTACTTTTTTATATATACAGTGTA
>JAPQRQ010036385.1:0-12199 GCA_037367365.1 Apogon talboti | reverse complement strand
TTATTATTAACTGGTCAGTTTGGTTTATCATTAACTGGTCAGTTTGGTTTATTATTAACTGGTCAGTTTGGTTTATCATTAACTGGTCAGTTTGGTTTATCATTAACTGGTTAGTTTGGTTTATCATTAACTGGTCTGTGTGTTTTCATACTGTCATATTCTGGATTATCTCAGGTTCGAAACACAACATCTGTTATTAAATACATTTGAGGAGTTGAACTTATTAATGTGGGTCTGGTCTTGTCACTGGGGGGGTGATAGTGGGCCCAGAACCCAGACCAGTTCAGAACCACTGGTCTAGACTGTACTTCATAGATAAATAAAAGTAGCAGCCAATCACAGCAAGTCGGTTTCAGGCTGCGTTTATGGATCATTTATGCATTTCTAACATTCCAGCTTCATACTGTGTGACAGGTGACATGTTACAAAGGCACTAAAGTGTTTTGTAAGTCAGTCTGGTAACAGCCCTCTGAGTCAAAGGACAGGGAGGCCGATGGGGGCTCATCTGGTCTCTATGTCAAAAGACAACAGCAAGAAAACGAACTGAAGTGAAGGCAAAACGGAAACTGAAGCAAAGCAAAAAGCAGGGCCAAGAACTGAGAACGACAAAGAAAGAAAGGAACAGAGAAATGAGCAGGTCACTGTAGCTCTGACTACAAGTTTTACAAGTCTTTCACATTCATTTTTAACGTGATGATTAAAGTATCTCTGTACAATGTGTACATACTGAGGTTTGAGCTCCGTTCTGGTCATCTGTGAACATTAGTGTTTCTGTCGCTCAGCTGATGACTTCAGACTAAACCCACAAGGATTGTGTTCCACTGACACACCTGTTATCAGTCCTCTGCTCATCTGTTAGCTAGCCTGTTCACTAATCATTTACACATAACACAAATGTAGAATTAATCAAAGTAAAAGTATAGGTGTTAATATTTGGCAGTAGCTGAAACTACTTGACAGCGTCAAATCTTTCCTATTGAGCGGTGGAGTTGGTGTTTTCAGGAGCGGGGGGCGGAGTCAGTGGTACATTCCATCCCATGTCCTTTCATATTCCAGGTTATAAAAACAGATGTGCAACAAGTCCAGGATGTTCCATAATAAACAATGAATTTAGCTGACTCAAAAAGTCGTATAAAGTTCATTTTAACACTAAAAGACGGTGAGAATTAGAGGCACAGGTGAGTTTCTCTAACAGAAGGTATAATTATATATGAAATGTTCGATTTCTTGGGTCTCTCGCCAAAACCAATGAATCTATCCAGTTCTAATCTGAAACAACGGTTGGCTGAATATCTCAGCATAGAAACAAAACCGTCATTCTTATTAAAGGTGAACCATTTCCACAGCTTCAATTAAACCAAATGAATACTAGGTTAACCCATAAGGACCCACACAACCGTGGCCGACCAAAACCATCCACCCATCTACACGGTTTAACACCTGCTGATCCAATAATCCTGTCAATACATGTCAAGAATTGGTGTAAAATACAGTTTGTCATGTTTTCATGGTCATGGTCATTAAATATAGTAATATTCCTGATTTTCTCTGAAAAAAAAAAGCAAAATCCAGAGGATAATATTAGAATAAATGGTGATATATCGCTTAAGAAAGGTTGAACTAGAGAGAAGAATACATGTGGGAACGGTCTTTATGGGTTAAGACTTGAAGAAATGGAGCCCCATCAACGGTGCTGACGGAGCAGACCCAGGACTGACTTGCAGTCTGAAGGCACATCAGTGAAGACACGGAGCAGGAAGTCCCCCTGCTGCCCGGGGTCAAAGGTCGTGGGAATGATGACGTAACGGCCCTCCTTCAGTTCCTTCCTGAGGAAGACGCAGCGGGAGTTGATGTAGATGGAGCCGGCTACTTTCTGCTGGGCCGAGTGCATGCGGTACTTCCGGTTGAGCTCCACCTGCAGCAGGAGAACATGTCAGTGTGGGAACGTTCCTCTGGATGCTCCTCTGTTGTCTTTGTGGATGTGGGCTTTACCCGGTGAATATCGAAGCCTATGGCCAGGTTTTCCCCTTTGCCCTCTTTGGGTGTGGCTCTTTTTTCTTTCTGCTGTAAACAGATCAGCACCTCATCCTCCACCTTCTTCACATCAAACACATACTGCAAGAAGATACACCGTGACATCAGTGTCTGTTTGAAACCACACATCTTTCTCTCACACCCCTGGACCTGGACTCACCTGGGGGTTCTGCAGGAAGGTGGCCTTGTGATTGATGCAGCCTCCGGACCTGTTTCGGAGGGGGTCCTGGCGGTGGATCCAGGAGCCCCTCATCACCTCCTCCTCCCAGGTTTTGTGAATGCTCAGGTAGGAGGTGTTGATGAGGCGGCACAGGATCAGGTCTGTGAAGTACTGGCAGAAGTCGTCGAAGGTCATCCTGCGGCAGGGCAGGGAAAGTAGAGGAGAGGAGAGAGTGGATACTGACTAGAAAGGACAGCGTGAAAACAGAAGAGCTTCACCAGGTGGAAATAAACAGAGGAGACCAGACCAGGAGCAAAGACAAGGTTACGGGTTACAGGCGGACCAGGATCCACGGCTCTGACACAGCATTAGACCGCAGGTTCACCCGCAGATGTCCAGTTATCCGTCACTTTGAGAAATCACATACATTTGTGCTCATAATTTGGCCAGAACGTGGCATTAGCTACCATGTGGGTGTTCCCAGGGTGGCACTGGCATGACTGGCAGTTAGCTTTTAGCATATTAGCATAAAGTCCATCAGACAAAGGGAAGCAGAGTTTGCACAGAGAAAAGCTTCTCACCAGAACTCGCCGTCGTCCTGCACAGTGACGCCCAGCTTCTCTCTCTCACTCTTGCTTACTTTGTTCCACTCCTCTGAACTGCAAAGAAGACCGAGAGTGAAGGACAACGTGTCAATCGAATCACATGGACGGAATCAGTTGTACAGTGAGCGATACGCACAGAATTTCTAAGAGCCCCTCAGGTGTATGATGCTGCCAGGCGGACCCACACCTGTCTAAGACGTTCTCCTTGGACATCATTTAGAATTTCAGAGAATGTAAAACGTACTAATGAGACCTTCATGGGGTTACGCGTCACAGCAGGAAGGGTCTGGGTTCTGGGCTCAGTCGGACCAGAGCGTTCCTGTGTTGAGTTGACCCGTTTAATCCGTTGCCGTACAGATTTCCTCCAGGTTCTCCAGTTTCCTCTGACATTACCAGGTGCAAACAGGTCAGTTCTCCTGTCCACGTACACAATGAAGATCTGGAGCTGGTCCCAGAGTGCCTTCGATGGCAGCCCACCCCTCCTAATGTGTGTGCTAATGCTAATGCTAGGCACCATGTGTCTGTATTGGGATGGGTAAAAGACAAAAACCGAATTTCCCTGCAGGGAATATGAAGCACTGTGTGGGTTCTCTCTGGGTACTCTGGCTCCTCCCACCGTCCAAAGACATGCACTGATAGGTTCATCTAAAACGGCCCATAGGTGTGAATGTGACAGTGTTGTTTGCGTCTGTGTCAGCCCTGAGATGGACTGGAGACTGGTCCAGGGTGGACCCCGCCTTCACCCTTAAGTAGCTGGGATAGGCTCCAGCGACCTCTGCGACCTGCGACCTCTGCGACCCTAGTGAGGATAAAGCGGGTTCAGAAGATGGATGGACGGAATATGAAGCAAGTTGACTTTTTACATTTTTTTTTTCTGACAGTGTTTATAAATTATTGTAAAAAACATTAGGTAGGGTGTTTTTGAATTCTGTTTGCATAAAGGGATGACAGTGTCTGTACAGGGTTTTTAAAGACTTGCTGCTGTATCCAAGCCACTTTGGGCACCACCTTAGCCAAATAAAGAAAATCTCCATTTTTTATGTTTTCATCAGCTCCAGCTTTTCCAGGTTTTGTTCGGTCCCACTGACAAGGCTGTAAAATGAGTGCTACACAACTGTCTGTGACATGTACTGTTTTACTGGGTCGGTGAGCTAGCGCTTAGCATCAATTGAGCTCTGACCAGTTCCTCTCCTTCTGTCCAAATATGGTACCGGTTCTACAAAGGCTTCCAAACAGCAGTTCAGACACAAATGTGTGGTGCCATGGTTCCTCTGTCCACTAACTCCATACATGTGCCTACATCTGCCACAAACCTACTGTAAAGGTTGGAATCTACACAGCACATTTACTCTACTGTACTGGTGTCATCCAAACTTTAATAACAGCTGAACTTTTGTGTGCCATGTTTGCACACATTATTACAACGAAAACAATCCGATCTTGTCTGTGTGATTAATCAAAAAATAACGTATTAAGAATGTAATCAACTGTGTTCAGACAGTATGTATGAGGCATCTGTTTACCTCTCACGGGAGCTTTTATGCTAAAGAGACAAATGTGTTAATGTGAATCATACGTAAACATCAGGTCCTGTCTGTGTTCGGTGCTCAGTGGAAACGGAGCCGGTCACTGATGCATTAGCTGCGTTTTTACGTCTCTGTTTATGGGTCTCTGATAAACGTCTCACCGGTCTGTCCGCCTCCATTTACAGTAACAGGTCTGTGTTTTTTTCAAAACCAGCAATAAATTATTCAGAGTCACAGGATGATTGAGAAAGTGTAGAGACATTGTGCGCCACTTGAATAATGTCTCATTAATAATTCAGACAGCATTATGAGAGGTTTTACCACTTCTGTTTGTTTCCGAGTGATCGCTTCAAAGAGTTAGAGCTGTGAAGAGGGAGCCGTACAGACTCCACCAGAGGACCAAAGTCTAAGTCACAGGTGTCAAACATGCGGCCCGGGGACCAAATCCGGCCCGCCAAAGGTTCCAATCCGGCCCACAGGATAAAACTGCAGAAATTACACTGAAGATACTAACAGTCAAGGTTGTCAACATCATTTAGTTCAGGTTTAGTTCAAGTTAAAAAAAAACAAACGTTTTTGTGAAAAAAATGTAAGCGAAAAAATAACATTACACTATGAAAATATTTACATTTATAAACTAACCTTTCACAATAAAATGCAAATAAATACGTAAATAAAAACTAATATGAACAACCTAAAATATGACATTTTAACAATATTCTGCGTGTTGAAAAATGTTTAATAGTGTGTGTAATGTACATGTAAAAATAATAAGTTGAGGCATAATATTGTTAAAATTGCAATAATTTTTCTAAGGAAATTTCAGTTTTTTCAGGTTATTCACATCTTTTTGTAAAATGTAAATATTTGCATAATTTAATGGTTTTTTGGGTACAAAAACAAAGAGACAAACTTGGAGTCGTCATTATTTATAGGTTATTATGTCATTATTTTCCTGGTCTGGAAATGAATGAGTTGGACAGCCCTGGTCTCAGTGGACAGAAACCCTGCGCTGGGCTTCGTCCCACTGATTGAATGGACTCTGGAGCAAAGCACTCATTGTGATTCGTTCAGACGTCTGAAGTGAAGGCTCTGCCTGTTTGGGACACTCCAGGGAATAATGATATCTGAACTTCAGCGCACTGACTCATATTGTTCCCCACAAAACAAACATGGCAGCAGCCCTGGATTCACCCCTTCATGTTCACTCAGGGGCCCATTAGCTCGATTGCGTCTCCATTTTTCAGTGTCTAAATGACATTTCCCATTAATTGCCTTTCTAGTCTGTGTTGTGTGGATTACGTATGAACTGCTCTTTGTTAAATGGATGCTTTTTCTCATTCATCACACGCGGTCTGTTTGACACCACTAGGCCAAATGTGGATCAACCGTGGAACCCAGTACACTGTGGAATTTCAGAAAATAAACTGGATACATTACTTGAACTGATCCAGGTGTATAGAACTACTTTATTTGGTGTTTTGGAAATGTTCCCTGCCTGACTCACTTAAATATCTGTGATACTGGAACAGATGGACAAAAATAAAAGCTATGTGTGGGCCATGCCACGGCTTCCATTGCTGGGATTTGTCGGACAAATGGGATTTCATAAAAAGACGGAAACTAAAAAGTTTCCAGTAATGTTACCAAGACACGGTGGCCTTGAACTGACAAACGCTTCAGCAGGACGTCTCATTAGCCACAGTTTAAACCAGCACTCGACAAACCTTAGAACCCCTTAGATACGGCCCACGTGCCAAAACTGGCCCTCCACAGGGTTCAATCTGGTCCACAGGACGGATTTGTAAAGTCCAAAAGTTACAGAGAAGAAACAGACAGTCACTAAACTTAAATGCTATATTTTCTAATTCCAGTTCACATTTTTTGTTTGAGGACAGTTTGTAAATATAAACATTTTCATACTATTGACTTTTTTAGCACTAAAATTAAGAGAAAAATTTGAAGTTGCCATTTTTTATAGGTTATTATGCTATTACTTTACTGCTCTGGCTCACTTGAGATCAAATTGGGCTGAACGTGTCCCCTGAACTAAAATGGAACTTAGAGACCAAGTGCAATCCAAAGTGTTGGATGCAGTGGCATAAAGCAGCTGCCACTGAACTGTAGAGCAGTGGAGACCGTTCTCTGAGGTGACGAATCATACCTCTCTGTCTGGTAATCTGATAGACGAGTCTAGGTTTGGTCCAGGTTACGAAAACGGTACTTGCCTGACTGTATTGTACCAACTGTAAGGTTTGGTGAGGGGTCGGCTTGGCCCCTTAGCTCCAGTGAACAGAACCCTTAACGCTTCAGCACACCAAGACATTTTGGACAATTTCATGCACTCAACTTTGTAGGAACAGTTTGGGGATGGCCTCTTCCTGTTCGACCTGACTGACACCAGTGCACAAAGCAATGTCCATAAAGACCTGGATGAGTGAGGCTAGTACAGAGGAACTTGACTGGCCCAGAGTGGAGACGGCAAACCAGACCTTCTCATCCAACATCAGTATTGAAATCACAAATGCGCTTCTGATGGAATGATCGAAAATTATACAAAAAATTCAAAATGACTTCAAGTGGGACTTAAATGTAATAACATATAAATGAATTACAATGTTATTTTGTGCTGACCTGTCGCTCCAGGGGCCACTCCACTCCTTCTCCCCCCAGGGGTTCCGCATGCGGATCATGTGCAACTTCTCGGATTTAAAGAAAGCCAGCAGCCCGTGGCCAAGCCGCACCTTCCGTACGTCTGTCACGGCGTAGGCATGGCCTTTGACCAAACCGCAGTCCAGCCGAGCCTCCATGTCTTCGATTGTGGTGGCCTAGGAAACACCACAAACCTTAAAAGAGAAGCCTTGAAAAACTGGGACATATTATAGAGGAGTTCCATCCTACAATGATAGTCCAATTTTTAGTTTCATTGTTTTAGTCTTCATTTCTAGCAGTTGTGATAAAGCTGCATTACAAAATAAAAACTTCGGGAAAACTACAGTTTACACCATTATACTATATGTTACAAATTATTAGTGTTATGTGAGATCATTTGTGATCCTCAGTTTTGGTCTTGCTGCCGTCGGTGTCCTATGGATATGCACTATTTGGAGAAATCATATTACAGTACGTATATTTATTATAATTACTCTGGACAATACTACAATTGCCCCTTGTGTGGTCATCACAGCACCATCACAGGGTTGGAGAGCAATGACAACAACCACAAAGCAAAAAGTGTGCAGACACTGATGACTGTGGACAGTTCATACAAGGATCCACTCAAGAGCTGAGACCGAAGATTCCTCAAGCCATGACAGTGTGTGATGGACGGAATCCTTGACATTTATATGTGCGGTAGACAGAACTGTAGACTTTATAAAAGTGACATAATCCATCCACCCATCCAAACATCCACCCATCCATCCGCCCATCCATCCGCCCCTCCATCTTCTCCCACTTATCCAGGTCTGGGTTGTGGGGGCATCAGCTTGAGTAGGGAAGCCCAAACCTCCCTCTCCCCTCCACCTCCTCCAGCTCCTCTGGGGGGATTCCAAGGAGTTCCCAGGCCAGCTGAGAGACATAATCCCTCCAGTGTGTCCTGGGTCTGCCCCCGGTTGGACATGCCCGGAACACCTCACCAGGGAGCCGTCTAGGAGGCATCCTGACCAGATACCTGAACCACCTCAGCTGGCTTCTCTGGATGTGGAGAAGCAGCGGCCCTATTCTGAGCGTCGGAACGTACATCAACCAGTAAACTGAGAGCTTCACCTTTTAGCTCAGCTCCTTTACCACAACAGACCGGTCCATATTACTGCTGACGCTGCCCCGATCTGCCTGTCGATCTGTCGTTCCATCCTTCCCTCACTCATGAACAAGACCCTGAGATACTTAAACTCCTCCACTTGGGGCAGCAACTCTTCTCCAACCCAGAGAGGGTACTCCATCCTTTTCTCCATCTAAGAGCCTGTAGAGGGTAAAGAGCTGGTCCAGTGTTCCACAACCGGGTTGAAAACCACATTGTTCCTCCTGAATCTGGGGTTTGACTATCGGTCAAACTCTCTTCTCCATCACTCTGGTATAGACCTTCCCAGGGAGGCTGAGGAACATGATCCCTCTATAGTTGGAACACACCCTCAGGTCCTCCCTCTTGAAAAGGGAAACCACCACCCCCGTCTGCCAATCCACAGGTACTTTCCCTGTCCTCCACGCGATGTTGAAGACGCATGTCAACCAAGACACGTCCACAGCATCCAGAGCTTTAAGGAACTCAGGACAGATTTCATCCACCCCTGAGGCCCGGCCAACAAGGAGTTGTCCAACTACCTTGGAAATGGGCAAGCCCACCCCTGAGGCCCAGGGCTCTGCTTCCTCCACAGAATACGTGACGGCAGGGTTTAGGAGATCCTCCAAGTAGTCCTTCCACTGCCTGACGATGTCTCCAGTTGAGGTCAGCAGGACTCCATCACCACAGTAAACAGTGTTTGTGGGGCCCCGCTTCCTCCCACTGAGTCACCTGGCAGTGGGTCTTCTCTGAGAAGTCTTTACACACACTGGTCCAAGTCTTGCAGGAACTGGTGGGGATCAATATTCCTTCTCATAGCTCCATTTTGGGCAAACCAGCGTTTCAGAATTCCATTAAGGAGTACATCTATTTGTCTTTTCTTTCTGTTCAGCTGCTCAAGTGTTACATTAATCAGGCTTTTAGTTGTAGAAAGACTATACTGCAGGGTAATGTGCCACATAAGAGTCAAGTGCACTCAACACGTAATTATCAGAGACTAATGACTGTCTTCTTATCCACTTATCATTGAAAGTTTCACATTCACAAATGGCTCACTGCTGGGATTGAAAAATATCACATAACCTTTATCTGCTTTATCAAATATATGAAAATCTCATCTGTGTGACTTTGGGGAATCACTAAAGAAAATACGTCTGGGTTGCAAAATGGAGTGGTGGACTTGTCCATTAGTGTTTTAAATTATGGTAAAGGTACAGTTGGAATTTATTTGAAGCTACTGATACAGATAAGATAAAAGTAGATGGAACAATTAAAGTTAGAGACATGATAAATTATTAGCCTATTTGTTAGAGAGGTGGTTGGAATTACTTGTTTATATGGAATATTTCATAGACAGGGACATAGCACAGAGGGACACGTCTGTGTGCAACTTCAACGAAGAACATGAAGTCAAACAAAAAAAGACGAAGAAAGGCTGAAATGGAAAGTTTGACCGTATATGATAGATGTACAAGCTAGGATTTTCCAAATACTTTTTCCCACTTTAGTTAACCGGCTGATAGACCATGAGATACTGTAAAGGCGCTGTGTCTGGCATCTTCGTTAGCAATTTCTTCAAATATCTTCTCTGACGAAACTGTTGCATGTGTTAGCTTCTTTGAGACAATGTCTACAAATGTAGAAATTTAGAGACAAACTTAGATTTTTGCTGAATTTTTTAAATACTAAAAATGTGCCTTTACTTATAATTGTCCATATTTTGATGGTTTATAACATGTAAATGGTTACAGATACCAATTTAGTTACTACTGATCACTGAAAGTACCACCCACTTCTATTGGGAGATTGATCTCCTGCATCCAGACCACAAGACTGGAACATAGAACAGAACCTGACAACCTCACACATTCAACTGGGATTGATTCAATAGAACAGAACGCTGACATACAGGGACATTGGAACTATTTTTTTTTTATGGAATGAAGTTTGATGATTAATGGATGTACTTGACTGTAATCTTCAGAAATATTTTTCATCTGTTATATGACTTAAATTGTTCTGCTTCAACCTAAACAATTACTTTGCATAAATGTTCCCATTCAACTATACAAAAACAACTGGATGAACAGAAGTACTTAACATACTTTCCCACAGTTGGACAGTTGATGTTCTTTAAGGGCGTTCTCTGTGTGCTCTACAGCTTCGACTCCTACTGGTACTAGTCAAACCTACCACCAGCAGTTTTTGTTTAAAAAGCTTACAACCAAACAGAAATGCAATTTCATTTTTGTGTTTAATACCAATAAATGGCTTTTCTTCATTAGGTGAACTGAATGTGTAATTTTTACACATCAGGAGGAAACTGCGCTGGTGTCTTTACAGTTAATATGTGCATCTGGATCCAGCTGCTTTCATTTATAAACTACATCTGGATGGAAACCTGAGGGACTGACGCTGGTACAAAACCACTCTGGTCTCTAATCACAACAAGGATGATCTTGGTGTCCAATTCAAAACATCTGGTATAAGATAGGATCTGTGGTAGCCTGTCAAATTGCAGCTCTTGGATGCAACACAGAACTCCCCTCATTGCCTCAACAACATTTTTTATTTATTTATGTGACTTTCATTTGAAGTCCCTTGAGATTGGATCCCTTTTACGAGGGAGACCTGGCCAAGAGGCATGACGTCACATGAACACAAACATTGTTTTGCTAACGAGCATGAACATTTAAACGTCGAGTTTGAAGACTTCATCTTTTGCCCATCGGCACTAAGGAGACATAGAAAAGCAGCCCAGGTAATGGCTTTAACAGTCGAGGAACCTTATAACAACAAAAAATCATAAATGTCAGTTCAAACACTCATCATCCAGTGATTCAGAACTCAAACCAAACTGTGCCAGTAATAATGACCACAGGGTCAGGGGCAAAGGTGGTTTTCTGCTGTTCTGTTCTGTTGTCTCAAGTCTCATTCTTGCAGTTGAATAATGGACCCTTCAGAGTAAAAGCTCATGCATAAATAAGAGATATGTCATTTAAAATGGGAACTATGTCTGATGTGGAACTGCAATGAATTGGCTCTAGGAGTTCAGTAAATGGGTTAGTATGAGTCAGGAGACCAGAGGTCAAACCCCATCGCCACAGTAAACTTTTAACAAGCAAAAACATCGGTGAATTAATAAAGAGCAGAAAATAAGGAGATTGGACAAATACAAGCTCAATCTGAAGCGTTAATACTGACAGTATAATGAGGCTTACATCGAAAAGATAAATATTTATTTACAACAGCTCAGAAATTAGAACCCTTATTTTACTAAACACTACAGTATGTTTTGGTCAACTGAGCACCGTCTGGTGGTGAGTTGGATCCGATGGCAGGGGCCGATGCCTGGCACACCCAAACGTACAGTGAGGGTGTGCTGGGAATGCCTGACAGAACCCTCCATCCGGGAGATCTTCAACTTCCACCTCCGACACAGCTTTGACCACATCCTGAGGGAGGCTGGGGACATGGAGTCTGCATGGGCCGTGGTCAGCACCTCCATTCCATGAACACTGTTTACAGTAGTGACAGGGTTCTGCGCACTTCACTGGGCATATCGTCAGACAGTGGAAGGACTACTTCGAGGGTCTCCTAAACCCTGCCTTCACACCTTCTGTGGCAGAAGCAGAGCCCTGTGACAGGGCCGGGTTCGCCCATCACCCGGGCTGAGGTCTCCAAGGTGGGTGGGCAGTGCCCGGGTGGCTGAGCTCCAGGGGTGGATGAAATCCATCCCGAGTTGCTTAAAGCTCTGGATGTTGTGGAGCTGTCTTGGCCGACATGCCTCTTCAACATCAGGTGGAGGTCATGGACAGTACCAGTAGTTGGCAGACTGGGGTGGTGGTTCCCCTTTTCAAGAGGGGGACCTCAGGGTGTGTTCAACTATGGACACGTTGACAAGTGATTTCAGGCGCACGTGATTTTTTTGCTCCGCCTCCGACTGGAGGGCAAGATGACTCTGCTCCTCCGGCGTCCTGCACTGGTTTTAGCCTTGAAGTTGTCAAAAGACCACACTAAAATTAAATACAGCTGTGACATATTAACAACTGAAACATCTATCAATATGTTTAACACTGGTAGGACTGTAGGG
>JAPQRQ010036384.1:0-12199 GCA_037367365.1 Apogon talboti | reverse complement strand
CGCTCCCCTCCCTGCTCATTGTCCTGCTGCCATTGTCTCGGCCTCATTAAAAGTTGTCTGTCTGTTTGCATTTGTCGACTGACGCTTCCTCACAAAGAGCTCATCGTGAACCCCCGCTCGCCCCTCTGCCACCGCCGTCGTCCCCCGACCCTCTGACTTGCCTGCTGCTTAGTGCTGATATCAGCATTCCTCCTGACAACAATTTGATATGGCCTGCATATTGGATTAACATAAGAATGAGTGCAGAGGCAGAGAGAGCAGGTTTGGAGCGTTGTATTGTTGTGTAACTGGAGGGTTAGTGGTTCCTGTGGGGACGTTTACATTAGATTTCCATCAGAATAGCGCTTTTGTTCGGCTGTAGACGGCAGAATTGCATGAATAAGTCTTGTATTGATCAACCACAGCATCTGTCTGACAGTGTGTGTGTGTGTGTGTGTGTGTGTGTGTGTGTGTGTGTGTGTGTGTGTGTGTACGTTGTGTGTTTTGTGAGTCTTCGAACAAGTGCAGACAGACAGATATTTCAGCAGAACCGATATTTTTTCATAGCAGCTAATTAGACACAACAAAATGCCAATACACAAAGAGCGTTAACAAGTGTGTTGACCACATAGAGCTGATAAGTATCATCCACTGCAGGGTTTGACCATTTATCTGCTTAATTGGGTTTGTAGTGGATTTCCTGTATGAAAATTACAAAAAAAACAGCTTAAGTGCAAAATGAATGTTTCCTCTGGAGACCATTCTGTCTCAACTCACTCAAAATGGAGTTAGTTTGTGTAATATATTCAGTGTTGATGTGATTTATTGATTAGTAATTATTTGTGTTCAGTTTATTTAGTAAAAAAAAAACTTTTATTAATAACAAAACTATCAATAATTAAAGAAAACATACAAGGCAATAACATAATACCACAATAAAATACAATAAAATGAAGAATTTATGGCATTAGCTCTCTGTTCTCATAAAAAATAATAGAATAAATAATAAATATTCCAGTCTATCATCATCTGGTAAATACTTTCCCTTCTCTCTGACTCTTAAAAGTTACCAATTCCTATCCTTGAATTGAAAATGAATTTTTAATAAGTTTTGTTCTCCTCCAACAAAACTGACAGAAAACTGAACCTATGATGCAGTTTCATTATAAATAACACGTTGTATTTGTCCCCAAAATTCAGCTACAAAAAACCAAAAACTAAAGAAAACTTTTATGAATCATGAAATTGATTACAATCCTCAATCATCCGCAACAATGAAAAAATTTTGATTTAATGGTTTTTGGTCATGTCAGTCAACCCTAATCCAATGGTAATGTAAGTTGTGACATACAGATACAGTATTGATCCGTATGACTGCAATAAGTAGGAATTCTGATATTCAGACATTATGTCATTACATCAAGTCACATCCAGTTACTATTTATTATTATGTCAGCCTCAAAAATATGGCTGTATTGTTCATCGTTTATGATTTGTTTTGCCAGTTTGAGATACTGTACTGAAAATACCAAGGAAACAACACAAAAAAGAAAAATAAATAGTAAAGAACAGTAACGTCATTGTATGACAGATACGGGAGCAATGAAAAAAGAGATAAAAGGAAGACATTCTGACAACAATATTAGTAATAATGATAATAAACAGAACAATAATAGATAATGTTAGGCAAAAAATTTACCCACATAATGTCAAAATAAATTAAATAAAAACCAAATAATGTACACAAATAAACGCAAGTGATTTCCTCCTTCGGCTGAAAGTTTGTTTTTCACCATTGTCATGTTTCATGTTATTGTTGCATCTTTTTCCTCTTATATTAATCTTTATGTCTTTCAATCTTTTATGTTGCTTGTGTTGTTACCTTCTTTACATTTTTTTATGCAACATTATATAATTTCTGTCCTCTGCGTTTCACATGGCTGCAATCAGGGGTCCCAAACTCACTTTAGTTCAGGGGCCACGTTTAGCCTGATGTGATCTCAATGTGGGTCAGACCGGTAAAATAATCCAAGGCATAAAAACCTATAAATAATAATCCGATTTTCTCTTGTTTTAGTGTGAAAAAAGTAAAATTATATCATGAAAGTGTGAATATCCTGAACAACCATGTACAACCTGAAATGTCTTTAGAAAAATAAGTGCAATTTCTATAATATTGCATCTGAGCTTATTATTAACACAACTTCTAGGTCACAAATTCACAAAACATTTATTAACAGGCGTCATATTGTTAAAATTGCACTTATTTTTCTTCAGATGTTTCTAGCAGTTCATATTCATTGATGTTATCCTCATTTTATTGTGAAAGGATAGTTCATAAAAAACTTTACTTTTTTCACGTTAAACCAAGAACAAAATTTGAAGTTGTCATTATTTATAGGTTATTGTGTTACTATTTTATTTGGGATCATGTTGGTCTGTATGTGACCCCTGAACTAAAACCAGTTCCACACCCTTGACTGTGAATATCCTCAGTGTCACTATTTGCACTGAAGGGCCTGATTAGACCATGTGGCGGACCAGTTTTGGCCCATGGGCCGTATGTTTGACACCCCTGGATTTGATCAACATTTATAAAGTTTTAATTTGGAACATGACTTCAAGTGGCTCATAACTATCTTTCTTTCTTCAACCTACACAAGGAGATTAAATTAAAGGAACTAGTTTCTTTAAATATATTCAAAGTCATTTTAAATGAATGGGAAAAGGATCAATCTGGATGTAGATGTTTTTCCTAATTGATTGAATTGGGTTCTGCTTTGAGATGCTTCTAAGGAACATTGTTGTTGTACTTTTAGTACCTTTTAAAATAATGGTGGTCTTTTATATGTATGTTCTTATTTAGTGTTTTATGTGCGGTTTTAGAGCTGACTTTTATTATGTTTTATGTATATTTTTAGTGTGGATGTATGGCTGTGGTTTCTATTTTGTGTAACTTCTGCTGCTGTCTTGACCAGGACACTCTTGAAAAATATATTTTTAATCTCAGTGAGCTTTTTCCTGGTTAAATAAAGGTTGTAATAATAAAAAATTGGTGGCTCTCTAAAAACAGCCCCCTGACCCATTTTCATTCTCAGAGACTTCCATTGAACCCTGACACCAGACGCTCCTGGTCCCGTTCCTCCTACTTCGTCTTTTCAAGGTCTCATTGGACCGTGTGGACGTACACATCTGAGCCCACTTGTGTCTTCCAGGTGTCTGTGGGTGACTCTCGCTGTCACAGATTCACACTCTGTTCACTCACATTATCTCAGCGTCGGCCGTCCTCACCAGTGCCAGACGTCCGACAGCATTTACCCATTGAAGCGCTCAGTGGAGCCCTTGACTGTTGCAGGAAGCCCCGCCCCCTCTCGCCCCCTACTGCATCCCATTGTGCTTGGGCATATGCTGCTCACGTGTGGTGTGTGTTGTCTCCTGTAATCCGCCCGTTGTTGTACTCGCTCTCTGCCATCTGTCCCAGTGTAACCAGAGACAGGTGCAGGACACTACGGCCCACATCCACCGCTACTGTAGTCGTCCTGAGTGGGCGGGTGGGTGTTACGCATCAGCACTGAGGCCGTTTGTCAGCTTTGAAATCATCAACGCACAAACGGCTAAGTGCTCTGTTTGGGGTCCTCTGGGATCAAGAGCACAGCTGTAGGCTGTATGCATCCCAGCAGACGTTTAAAAAAAAAAAAAAGACTTGCAGAGTCTTTTTGTTCAGCAGAGTCACGATATTTACACAAACATTAATATTCCAGTGAGATTGCCCTTGGTTAATCTGATGTAAGTCGTTAAATATTGAGTATCAACCATAAAACTGAGCAACATGGCCGAGTTACTACTGATAACGAGCATAATGAATGTCAAAGGAGTCAGAATAGAAAAGCCTTTGTCATTGTGTAAGAAGTGTAACAGAACGAAATTGTGGAAGTTTAAAAATATTAGAGGCTGGTGTCTGTCTTAGTGAAACATGATCAGATGTGTATTTGTGGTTTGACTCATAAGACACAGATAACGCGAAAATGATGCGTAAGACACAAGACATAAAAAGATGCAACAAGGTGAAAATGTCATTAAGGAAGCAACAAGTGAAAGACGTAACGAGACAAAGTTTGGTGATGCAGTATTTGTTTGTCATGTTTATACCCCGAACGAACAAACGTTTTGAACAAACGTACGTTTCGAACGATCATATGTTTCGAATGAACGTCTCGAACAAACAAACGTTTCAAACGAATGTTTCAAACACGTCATGTTTGAAGTGGTGGTGTTCTGTCCGTCCATCTGTCTGAGACTTTTGTCCAACCGATTTATCAAAGCCTATTCACCAACTCCGCAAACAAAGTACGTTTGTCTTGATTTGACTGAACTTTACAAAAAGGACAGTAATTTAATTTAATCTAGTTTATCAGATACATTTTTTTTTTTTTTGCTTAATTTTGCTCTATTACAATTTCAAGTTTTTCCAGACCTGGAATGTTCAAAATATAGTAATCAAGAAAAAATCTGAATGTTTTATTCAAATTTGTGGTGTAATAAATTCATTGCTGGTGGTCTGAGATTGAACTGGATTATTTCCTGATGAACAAGCTATTGTAAAAATGCATCTTTCATGGAAAAGAGCAAAACTTTCGTCTCTGTTGTGTTTTCCCAGAGGTTGAATATGTTTCACAGCTGATATTTTACAGAACAGTTTGTGTGTTAATGTCTTTTGGGTTTGTGTTTTGGTTTCAGGTGATCAGCAGTGATCCATACTGGGTTCCCACCACCGAGGAGGAGTACCTGCACTTCGGGGAGAAGGCCGACTCGGCCAACCAGGCGCTGAAATACATGAACGCCGTCCGCCGCCGTAAAGGCCTCTACGTGGAGGAGAAGATCGTGGAGCATGCAGAGAAACAGCGAACACTCAAGAAGTAGAGACGAAAACATGGACGGATGCTCCTCTTAGAGCCAACACTGGGTCATTTTCAGGACTTCACACCTTCTGTGGCTCGATGGAAGTCTGTAGCAACAGGACGGATGGATGCTGGGTTCATTTTCAGCAGATACTCGTCACAGCAACATTCACTGACTAAGAGGGAATTTAGTTTCACTCTACAAACATTACCATAACGATAGAAAGGACTGAATGATGCAATAGTACTGTACTGAAAATAAATCTGTCAGTGATCTATTTTCATAGAAATATTAAAGTATAATGTGTGTTGATTATTGACCAATCCAGTTACACCATTCTGTATTAAACAATAAATTAATGATATTAAGAAATGCTGTAGTATTTTATTTCATTATTGCTTTGTCCTGTTCATGCTGATTGGAGATATAAACATCACTATACTATGACCATTTTTTTTATTATTTTTGTCATCTTTTCATGGTCAATAGATATGACCCATTTGGACGTTCAGAGGCTCCGTAGTTACCGTGGAAACACTGTCATCTTCTACAACATTGATTCACCAGTAAAACCCATGGAGTTGGATCAACAATGGTTGTATTTGCTTGTTTTTATGTCGAATTAATTATGTATTTTGCAGAAAAAGTCACTTTTTCTCAATGTTTCTCTTGTTTTGATCTAACACCCTTTGAAATTGCTCTGAGCTTTTATGAACATCTACATGATCATTGAATCAATTATAGAAATACACCTGATTTTCACAGAAAAAGGCAAAGGATACAATTATACTAAATGGTGATAAATAAATTAGGAAAGGTTAAATGTACAGTTCCAGGACTTTAATGGTTAATGTTGCTAGTTTAATGAGTTGGTCCACATCCATTTGTAGGAACAGTTTTCTATTATATTTTACTTGGACCTGCACAGACCACATACAGAACCATCATACATCTAGACCACTCCACAGACACTCTGCAGCATGTGACTCGAGTATCTCCTCGGCTGTTTTTGGTCTTTAATGTCTTATTTTTTAGGATGCAGAAATCTGGACTGTGTGTGAAAGAACATGGGACGTTGCACTGACGATGGAGAATTCGGGATGCTGAACAGCATGTCGTTAGCTCTGGGAAAACTCCTCTTATACCTGGGAACCACTGCTATCCCTGGGTTCATATTTGTGTGCCTTGGTGCCTTGGTACACCCCCAGAATTTTGCAGAATAGGCTAGAAGACAAAGCATTGGAAACAGTCAGACTTAACGACCGCTGCATGTTTTCTCCTTTACTAACATGTAGTCATGATGTTTTGCTGCTACTGATAAAATGATGACTTCAGACGGTGAAAAATTAGAGTAACTCTGACCTGCTGATGCAATTTTTTTATCAGATGCTTTGAAGCAAATGAAGCACCAGTAGAAAATATAATTTTAGACGAATACATGGACTTGTATTTACTTCTGAGAACAGCAGACTTGTTTCAGGTTTTTTTCTAGATGTCAAAATATTGCAATAACCGCTTCCAAAATTATGTGGAAAATTAAGTGGAAAGCTTTTTGGCATTTTGAGTTTCTAGTGAAATAACAACTGCAACAACAAAAAGCCATCACACACAGCCTACGCCTTCAGAAACAAGAGAAAACAAGAGGAAAACTTGTCATTGTTTGGTTGTAAGTCGCCCACATTTTAGAAGAGGTGAGGAGATCCAAATCACTGACTGAGATTCTGCATCATCATATCAGATCATTATCTTTAGGTGTGTGAAGGTGTATTATAATCTTAGAATACATGTTTTCTTATGTTTTATGCACATTAGGTAATGTATTTATGTGTTAAAGTAAAGTCTTGGATTAGTTAATGTATAATCTTGAGTCAAATCCATAAATTCTCTGTCCCTCTACTGTTAAACCTCCTTTATTTGGTGTCCATTCTGCAGTTTTTCTCATTAAACATTAAGTGCAGCAGTTTCCAAGTGTGTAGTATGTTTTTAAAGCTTTTTGTCCAATGTCGTTCACAGTCTGTAGCCCAGTTTTTAACAAAGGCTCAGTGTTGTGAATCTCCACCCCGTCCTCATGACATCACTATGACATCATTAGGGTTATTTTTCTGCTGAGGCTCAGAGGACATTTAAAGGGAAAAAAATCAGAGGACGTTTTACAGCTGTTTTCACAGCTGAGCAGCTGCTGGTGTGACTTCGACACACAAGTTCAGCTGCGTTCTCCTTAAAGTGGATTAACCTTCATCCTAACAGCGTATTTAACATATACAACCATCTGAGCAATATATGAACTTATTTATTCTTAAAATATTTGTTCAGTAGTTCATGTAAATAGTATCATCTAAAAAAGCTACAGTAAATTAGTTAAGATAGGTTTCATCCCCAGTGCAATCCCATTACTACTTAAAAACCTCAATTGATTCTAGTGTAATTTAGTTTTCAGAAACTTCAAGTAAAAATTATTTGTAGATTTTATAAGTAACATAAACTTGGTGCTCTCCTGTGGACATGTAAAACAGCTTGGTCATATTAAACCCAATGAAAAACTACTTCAAACCCTTCACACCAACGATATAAGCTTGGTACAAAGTCTAGAAGCACTTAAAATATGAACAGAAAGATGGATATTTATTTATTCACTTGGAAAAAAAAGTGATGGAGTGTGATTCCAATGCACTCAGTCAGTAGTGGCTTTTCCATTGGACAAAACTTTACCGACATTTACTAAATGTCGAAAAAACAGAAGCGTCTAATGTTGGTTTTTCCATTAAATCACAAATGCGATGATTTGTTTATTTATTATCGCAAGATGTCACGAGAAGTCATAACATAAACATGGCGACGAACATAAATATCATGTTGATTTACAGATATATTCATTATTATTATATATTACCTCTCTATCCCATACTAACTTCGAAAATGATTCGGTTTCCTGGTGTGTCCACACATACTGCGCCATGTTTGTTGTAAAACTCTTCTTCTTCACTTGTAACATCCGTCTACATCCTTTTTTTTTTCACGTGATTTTAGTTGCGGAAAAAGGTCTTTCCATTGCAGTTTTGCGTGATATACCAATTTCACTACGCCCAAAAAACCACCTCTTGCAAGCACAAAACTTTTCAATCGAAAACGAGACTTTTGGCGAAAATGTTGTTTTTCCATTAGGTAAATTTTTATGCACAAGTTATATTCACGCAATTTGAGGGTCAATGGAAAAGCAACTATTGTTACATATATGAAGTTCTGTTAATATCTTTGTTGAGTTTTCAGTGGCATCTTTAAGACACTTTCAGTCCCATTAAGGCCCTGTTGACATGTTGACCCTCTTATACAGATGAGGTCAAACAGCTCTCAAAGACGTATTATGATTGTTATATGTTAATTCTAATGACCTAGAACTATTTTTGTGGAGTCTTCCAAATGAATTTTTCTCTACATTTAACTGTTCCCAAGTGATTTATCACCATTTATTATTCTCTGGGTTTTGCATTTTTCAGTGAAAATCAGGGATTTCCTACATTTAATGGACTGATATTCATAAAAGCTCAGAGTAAATTCAAAGGTTATTGTATGAAATCCGAGAGAACTGATGAAAACGTGACTTTTTCAACAAAATATACAGTTAATAAACAGTTACTAAACATGTTAGATGTTTTCGGACGCTGGCAGCTGTTTAGGTTTTTATTTAATGTAAAATAATACTTACTTTCATGGGTCTCAGGAGGTTAAAGAAAAGTCAGAGGGCCTCCGTCAGAAATCAAGAAGAAAAAATAAAGACATTTCTTCTTAAGTTGTTTTGTAGCAAACAAATGTCATCAGCAGTGATAGCACTGTTCAACAATCTTTTTTAGAAATTTTCTGCCTCAGAAATAAAATGTGCAAAATTTTATATACTTTAATGAAATGAACTGAAACAAATGACAAAAGTGCTGTTTAGCTGATGTTTTCAAATCTGTATGATTAAGCGTTCTTACACATATATTACTTTATGTACATTTGAACAACAGATTTTTACAGGCTCTTTTCCAGTACAAAGAGCCTGTAAAGTGAATGCATTGTACTGTGCAGACAGTGTTTTGAAGTAGACAGGGTTCCTACAGGTTTCTACAAGTTAAATTTATCACTTTTTAAGACCTTTTTAACACTTCTTAGAACAGAATTTAATGTTTATGGCAACATAACTTAAGACCTACCATATAAAGTTAAATACCTTTTTAAATACTTTTAAATGCTGATTTGTAAATTCAAGACTTTTAGGACTTTTTAAGAACCCACATGATCTTGTAGCTTTGAGACAAACATTCCTTTTGAGTAAAACCCATTCTACCATTGATTCATTCAATTTTGCATTTTAACCCAAGTCTATCTCAGAAACTACAGCCAACCAGCATTATTGGCAAAATGTCAAACTTGGTAAAGTTTCACTACTTTTATTCTGGAGGAATTTTACTTGAAGACCAGTGTACTTAAAAGTGTACTTTTCTGAAATTTTGTCGGGAAGTGCATTGTAGGAATGGGAATTCCTCACAGCAGCAATTTCACTGTCTCTCTGTGGGTGCTGAACCCAAATGTGGCCTTTACCTCCATCCACCGACTATGCTCATTCTTTAAAACAACCCTGGTGGACTGTATAATTTTATGTTGTAGTGATCTGGCTCATTTTCTTGGCAAATTTCTGAGAAACGGCTTTCACTTGGTCACCATTCCCACAATGCACTTCGCGCCAAAATTTCCGAAAAGGCCTGAGTGATATTTCAGTTTGTTATGTAAACAAGCGAACTGTGTTTATAATGGAGTCATCTTCGAAGTTGTTCACTGTGAGGGAAGTGATTCAGGTGTGTAATCACAGAAAGACTAATGACTTAGTGATAATTAGGGTATCACTGGGGTTTTACAAATTTGAAAATAAAATTTGTGAAGAAAGTCATATGCTGCTTTAAGATGTTTGAAAGGCTCAGTGGTATTAAAAACTGAATACTGCTCAACACTACTCAGATTATATTATAGGCAATAAAACTTTTTAATCAAACTGCTCTCATTAATTGACAGTTGTCTTTTTCGAACAGTGATGTCTATCTATAAATAAGTTGTTCCCTCTCACTAAAAGGATATCCAGAGGTTTTATTCAAAGGGGTGACTTCATGCAGATACGTTTGAATATTAGGTGACAGTCATCTCCGTTTAAAGAGATGCCAATCCTGAGTACCAACTAATATCCAACCAGGACTTTGATGACAGTCAACTTAATGCAAATTGAATGGATCATAATGTACCGTTAACTTACCATTAAAATAATCAGTTTTACCTGAGCATAATCAATCCTTTTAAGACCTACTGAAACAAACATTTTAAGATTTTTAGGAAATGTAGTATGAAATGTGTGAATAGTGCCTTACTTCACAGATCTTGATTACATCAGAGGAATCTTCTGAAATACAGCATGGAAGACCAAGAACGGCTGCTCTCCGTCTGTTTTGATTTGTATCCTTAAAAGAAAGGCAAACACAGGTGAATCATGCTTCATATTAAATCCTAAGTTTAGTATAGGCTTCATCATTAGGAAACATTTCTTTTTCACCTATCATGAAGGCACCGGAGAACCCCACTCAGGCTCCTCTTCCTGCCTGATGCAACAGCTGCTTTGTACAACTCCATTAGATCTGGTAATAAGGCATCCTGTCCATTCATGAATAAGTCCAGCAGGTCCATAGTGATAATTCTGCTGACCTCTGCATTTAGCTGCAAAACACAGAGAATAAAATACCATTGCATGAGCTGTAGGGGTGAAAACACAAACCATGAATTTCATTGCAAAAATAAGCCATGCATTTTGATTACATCAGTGCTCAAGTAAGTTTGGTGTGCTGTGAACTGTGGGCAAGAATACTAGTCTCTCACAAAACAAAGCAGGCCATCTGTCGAGGAGAGCAGAGATGAGAGGCTCATCACCAATTATTTCTTTCCTTCACTATGAGAATGTCGCAGTCATTAATTTATCCAGGAGATGTTAATCTGGTTCTCTCTTTTGTTCTTCTAGAAGCATGGCCTCATCCATTTGTGACTTAACAGCAGTTTGTCCATCAGGTGGCTCTGGCAAGTTGTAGATCTTTCTTTTTTTTAACTTTGTTGACTGGCTTGCTGTCCCCTCTCCCCTCTTTCTTTTATTTACAAGACCTTCATGACATCCAGGCGCCATCATCCTCTAAAAGTAATTACCCATCTTGAGTCACAAGCTGAATACCAGCATGCTCCTTTGCCTGAGTCTGGATCCCTGAGACAAGGGTGCTTTGCAACAAAAGCTTTGGCTACACTTTCATTTTGGTCTTTACTAGGACAGGCTGTGATTTTGGAAATGGCATCAGCTAGTCTGTGCAGTATTTCATTCTTCACACTCTTAGAGATGACTATCACAGTTCCATCTTTGGTAAAGTTGTCATTTTCCGCCCTGAGCTGGAACTCAACATTATAGAGAAGAAGGTGGAACAACAAAGTTATCCAGCCAATCTAGAGTCAACACTACTTGGAGAACTAAGGCTTGTTGTATCCAATTTGGAGTCAGAGACTGATTCTGAAAATGTGAACAAAACTTTCAGTGTGGCTCGTTCTGATGGAAGGTCTTTGATGTCTGTCAAATTGTAGAGCTAATTACCAAAATCGGGATCTTTAAACTACAAAATGGCGTTCCCTCGGAGGCCCACTGTTTCACAGTACAGCATATTGCTCATGGAAGAACATTCTGCAGGGTGACAACAGTTCCTCAGGTGACACAATCACATGGAGAAGCAGCATTGAAGAGGCATAAATTGCTGAAATACAGTGAGGAAAGAAGAAAACATTTGACATTAAAAGGAAAATAATCTTAGCAAGTCAATCCAAAAGTCAAAGTTCAGACAAACCTACCAGAGCAGACATTACCTTAATGAAGCATGAATGTCCTTGGAGCGACAAGCAGCTTTCCTTCGACCCGATGGAGGGATGTAATAATTCAGACTCAGGATCCAGAACGATGACTAGTGCAGGGTCTTTTTGATGAGCTGGTAACACTTACGTTTTGCTCCATGTAGAACTTCCACGAATGTGATTTCTACATTAAAGTATGATACACCTGCTTTAAATTCCTGGATGGATGGATTTCATGTCTCTTCTAAAAACATACTTGTAATTGGAGGACCTTCATTGATTTTAGTTTGAGTTTTCATTTCACTAATAAAAGCTTGTGGACCTCAGAACAGTCTATGCAAAAATAACCCACAAATGACCCCATGCCTCAAGGACAACATAGTGAGTCCTTGAAGTTTTATATATATAGTTTATATATATATAG
>JAPQRQ010036383.1:0-12221 GCA_037367365.1 Apogon talboti | reverse complement strand
AGTGCATTTTTCCCCACATTGAAATGTACAGCAAACATTTAACACTGTCCAATGATCCATGGGTAGAATTAATTTACAATAAGGGAACAGGTGTGGTCTTGGTGTTGGGTTATAAATTGTGCTAAATCTGGCTTTGCTAGTAGCAGGGTAAGCATGAGCTGTGAGCCAGACGCTGTTGGGGGTTAATCAGGGAACAAAATGACCACCTGTTTTTGCAAAGTGATGCGGTAACTCCACTTGTCTGATTGGTGCATTTGTATGGGGACTATTTTTGGGGTGGTTGCCTGATTGCTCTTCTGGAGAACAGTAACTTGAACAAGATAATATGGTCGTTCTGATGATTACACTGGATAACTACTGTACACTGGAGTTACTGCCCACTGGCAGTGAATCGACAATGAAATGCCTGGTCTGAAATGTGGACACAGAAATGGACATCCACAGAATTCAACAATTCTCTGTGTCTTTCATACACAACTCCCCACACATCAGTCATACCACACTGAAACGGACACTAATTGTAAGCAAACAAATAACTACAAGTAGATTTGGCATAATGCTGATAAATATACATGGAAGCATTTTTGTTTTGACACATACAAACAAAAGAGTTTTGTGTGCAGACACAAGCAGTCAGACATTCTCAACACACACACACACAAAGACTGGCACGTACACTTGCATACACGTGCACACACTTCTTATGTGTAGCTTCTGCCAGCTCTCACCCTCTACATGCCGACTGTGTGTCTGGCACTGGGGTTAAGGTCTGGAGCCACACACAAGCTGTGTGCTCAGTCTGGCTTATACACACACTCTAAATGGGTTTTATGAATGGCTAGGACTCAATGACTGAGTCAACACCAGGGGCCACACTCAACCCAATCCACCAACGGGTTTTGAAGATAAGTCAGGAACAACATTCTCCCAGCGCTGCCAAGAAGCATGTTTAAATTAATATGCCACCAGGTTTTCTTTTGTTTTGCACTGCAAACATTGTGCTGTGGAGTGTGTCAATCCACAGATGTGTTGCTTGTTTGCCATTTCTGGCTGAGCCCAAGTGCTTTTAAACAGTGCTGTGCAATGTCTACGTGTGTGAAGGTGTGTGTGCAAGTGTTTGTGCTCACATTGCCCCATCAAAGCTATGTTTGATCAGATTGCTGCAACGTCTCCAGCTCTCGACATTGCGTAGAGCCAGAAACTGACAGTCGATCACTGCTGGACTGATGGAGGCATCTAATAACAGCTTTGTGCCCTCATCGGGGTGCATACAGTTTACTCCATTCATAACCATCCAAAAATACAATGCTCACATTCACCTACTGTACATACAAAGGAGTTCTAAAACATATCTCCTCACCTCTGCTCTTTAGATTAAATCCATTAGATCCAACACGCGGCTGACATTCAGATCTGAATCCAGACTGAAATCTGTTTCAACAAAGGGAGCTGTCGGTGGGGTTAGAGGGCGGAGGCCAGAGGTCAGTGTTTCAAGCCAGTCAGCAGCGTCAAACTGTGTTGGAGCCCGCCGTTTCCGTGACTTCCCAGTGGATGGCAGAGGGGAGGTACAAATGGGTGGTGGGGGAGGAGCTGGGATCACCTGACTAGGAGTTATTACAGCAGGAGATGGAGGGAGTTCCAGCAGGAGAGAGGAGCAAAGGGGTGATGGTAGGAAGCTGTCATCTTTGGTGTGTTGCTGGGGGGCATGGGACTGATCAGCTTGAGGAAAAGAAGAAGGGCTGGGGGCTGAGTGAGCCAGGGATTTACGATCAGAGACACTGACAGAGTCTGGAAGACAGGGAGTATAAAAGAATTAAACACTGAAAGAAATAAGAGATTCACTGAAGTATTTTTTTATTAATGGCAAAATACTCACCAGCACAAGTAATGGGCTCATCCAGAATGTCATCTAATGACTGCCGGGGGTCCATCTGTTAACATCAGACAGGAAAAATACTTAATTCCCAGCGAACAAAGGGGCAAAGTATGGTAGCTTCTTGCTGTTCATTCACAAACTCTGACCTGTGCTTTTTGGATAGCCTCCTGTAGCTCTTCCTCCAAGCTGCGAACGCCAGGTGAAGTCTGCACAGGACTCGCTGTAATCTGCACTGGCAGCTCAAAATCCTGGCCGATCACATCACATGGTTGGCAGCAGAACACCTGGTTAGAACACAGAGGTACATTAGTTGACAGGTGGTAATAAGCATATGCTAACATTTGGGCAGTATTTCATGACTGAAGGTTGTGCAGTGTTGACAAAAGTGAACAACATGTGATAATCCAGGATATATGTACATTGATTTGTGTGTTTACCTGTGTAAACAACACTTCTGTCTGTGCATCTGTTTCTGGCTTCCCTCTGGAGCATCCTGGATCCTGTTGCAGGAAGGGATGGAGGGATCCTCCACATGACTGGAAGACAAGAGGAAATAAAACCTGTGGAAATCAATCTACAATTCAAGTTTGTGAAGTTAGGGTTACAGGTTACAACTTAGCTTCAGGAACAACACTAACACCCTAATAGTGTGTCTAACCCCTTTCTCCCCTTTTAAATTCATCCCGTTCACCTCCAATCTCCAACTGTTCTTTGTTTCTTCTTTTTTTCGCGTAACAGGAAACCAGGTCAGGGAGCTGAAGCTTCTTAAGACATGACCTCACGCTGAGTCACTACGAGGCCACTCATCACCCTCTACCTATACCACATTTGACTCCCCCCACCTTCTATAATCTGCTTCTAATTGATCTAATTGAAGAATTGGAACATAATATTTAGAGTTGTGTTTTAAATTGTGTATTATCACCAGAAAACAACAATATGCTTTTATTCTCTATCTATAGATAGCACAGGTTTCCACGGTGGCTCAGATCAGGTGTGCTTTTCTTCTTTTCTCTATTTTATCTACGATATCTGAGTGGGAACCAATGTTACATTCCCATTAAGGTGGAAATGTGCGCACCAATCGTTGCATTTTTAGAGGCCACTATAGGGGAGGGTGAGTGGTACATAGATGCTATTAAATATCACACTGATCCTTTAATAATTTACTGTACATATTCTATGATGTTTTCTTAGTGAAACATTCTACACTCTATGTCAGGCTAAATATCTATCTGTCCTTACCTCAGCGGGGTTAGTTGAGTGGTCTCTGGGCCTGCTCCTTATCCTCTCCCTCATCTCCAACTCCACATTCAACTCCTGCTGCTGTTGCTGTTGCTGATGCTGCTCGCTCTCAGTCCTCCAGGGAGTCCCACACTGCAGGGGCGAGGAGGACGACATGGGTAGACTTGGACTTGGAGTTCCTGAGGCAGTGCTGGCAGGAGCCAGGAATACAGCGTTGGTAAGAGCACACTGTTCACCTGCCAAACTGAGTGACGCAGCATTTGTGAAACCATTTGGGACAGCACTCAAGATCCCATTCGGGGCGTCGCTGAGAATCCCATTAGGAATTCCCCGGTCCTGTATGTACATCTGTTTGTTTGGGCTGCTGCTGGGTGAGTCTGGTCCAGAGCTGGAGGCTGAGCTGGGGCTCTGGCTTGATGGCAGTGGGGTGCAAGGGGTGAGGGTCTCCAAGATGGTACCCAACTGGCAGAGGGGAGCAGGGGTGACACAACTGTGTGGGAGCTGGAAGGGCCGGAGTCGCTGCAGTAGGGCAGGTTTGGTGCCGGACACAGGGAGGCCACGCTTACGCAGCTGCTGCCGCAACTCTGACACCTGAAGAGGGGATGGAGGGTGATGAACATGAGCCGTCCCAGAATTCACCTCTGACATGGTTAATGAATATAAACTGAGTAAGGCTGAGTGAGTCTCTTCTCAGTGCCAATGGTTGAACTCTAAAATTATTCTAATTGTACTTCAAGTATTATTGCCATGTAATTACTGTACTTATTTTAATCATTTGAATAATTCTTTCATCACATACATACAGGTGCAGATTAATGCACAAGCTGGCCTAGGCTGCAGCCTAGGGACCCCACGTCTGCAGGGGCACCGGATTGGCCAGACTATTTTAAATTGTCCTCAACAGAAACGACAAAAATGACCTCTATTGGCCCATAAAACAAATAAACAATTGATTGGATAGATGTGATCCACATACAAGTGTATGTCAGATGTGTGTTGTGGCGGGCGGGGGTACAAGGCTAGGTGGTGGGCCGGACCCCAATATCTCGTTTTTGATCGATACCGAGAAGCTGTGTGTGATTTCTTTCAATGATGATATAGCAATAAAACATTCAAGCTCCATAGAAACTGTTTCCTTCGTTGCCTCACGCACCAACATTAAATATAGTCTTTTAAATACTATTTGTTTTGAGCAGGCAAACCTGCAGGACAGCTAAATGATAATGAGCGATTTACATCACGTTTCATGGAAAACAGGATGTAAACTCAGGTTGCCTCTCACTTCTGTCTACTGTTAACACCATGTCTTTGCTATCTTCAAGACAGTGTGTTGCTGGGAAAATCTTTTGTTGGGATGTACTTGCAAACGATCTGCCAGATGAGACAGACAGTATACAGGCAGTCAAATGGATTAGCTTTGCATTTTTGCATGTTTTCTGATGCGATGGTGTATCACGAAGGTATGGTACGAATGTTTGAAAATGCAGTATGTTACAGTGGTATGAAAAAGTTTAGGCACCCCTCTAAGGCTGCATAATAATTTACTCTGTCTTCACAGAAAATGATCACAGTGGCATGTCATTCATCTTCTAATAAAAGCTGAGTACTGGGGTTCAGAAAAAGAAAAAGATTTTTAATGTAGCAATGTTTAGTTGTATGAAATTAAATCAGATGTGAAAAATAGGGTGCAAAAATTCTGCAATCATCAAACCTAACTGAACTGGAGATGATTTGTAAGGAGGAATGGTCCAAAATACCTTCATCCAGAATCCAGACACTCATTAGAGGCCATAGGAAGTGCCTAGAGGCTGTTATTTTTGTGAAAGGAGGCTCTACTAAATATTGATGTAATTTTTCTGTTGGGGTGCCCAAATTTATGCACCTGTCTAATTTTGTTTTGATGCATATTGCACATTTTCTGTTCATCCAATAAACCTCATTTCACTGCTGAAATATCACTGTGTCCATCAGGTATTTGATATATCAAAATGAAATTGCTGATACAAATACCTAATGATTTATAAATGAAAATAATAGAAATTGTCACAGGTGCCCGTGCTTTTTCATACCACTGTATTTCGATAGCACGTTGATTTGTGGGGAACCACAGGTTCTAGATGTGGTATAAATATTGGTGTAATAAACTTACTTCTGATACAGTTAATTCCATTACTTTCTTTATTTTCATGGTAAATTCCACTGGTATTTTCAGTTGAAATAACCTTTCAGCTGGCATGTCTGTTTCTACATATGAAATTTGACACCATGGCAATGTGGCCCTATTCTTTATCTGTTGCTAGGTAACCCACGTCATGATTCTATAGCCCCCTTTACACAGCACGTCTGTTATATGTCACTTTTATTCCGGAATGATGTCTGTGTAAACAAAATGGTGGGATCATTTGGTCCCACCTCTGTCACGCCTCTGGAGGTGTCGAACTGGGGAGACGCTGAGATCCGAGAGCTGTTGTCACTTCGGACGGAGGACTCTAACCATGCTAACATTTGTGGAATGGTGAAAGATTATGTTGTTGTTGTTTTGAGAGCCAACACAGCTATGCTTGGGGCATTTCTGACACACAAGTTTTACGTCACACTATACGCTGCACTGCGCCCACTGCCCCTTGGATTCCGGAACGCAGGTCCGCTGTGTAAAAGTCCAGGCTGACTCACCTCTATTACTCCTTTGGCTTGGCTGTGTAAATCAGTCAATGGTGGTAAAAAGGTGGGATCACCATCTCACCTTTTTGCAGCCGTACATATTTATTGTTCTGCTGCAGTTTAGTTATTGCAGTTCTTATATGCTGCTATTGCAGCAGCTGCTGCTGTGTTTATTATGGCTTTGTTTTATACAGTTTGATGTGTTGCACAGTGCTTTGTGTTTCAGTAAGGATGTTGTGATTTTGTCTAGAGGGTGTTCTATACTGATACAGATGTTATAACTTAACTATTGGTTTAGAAAAGTGGTAGCTTGCAGTCGAACTGTGAAAGTAGGGAAGTATGTTGCTGTACTGTTAATGGCTTTGTGGCTGTGGTGGCACAGGCCAGACGGTTCTACTGTATAGGTATTTTTTATCATGATTTAAAGAGCTACTTCTATGCACTGGGCCCTCTGCTTGTTTTGTATTTGTGTTTTGTTTGTAATGTTGAATTTTTCAAAGCTGTGATGTGGTCATTTTGTGGCGGTCCAACAACTTAAATGAATATAGAGGAAACACTTCAGTTTTGGCAGTCTCTAGTGTATGCCAGTTCACCTTAGTGTTTGTATGTGGGCCATTTATGGCATTAAATTAATTTTATGGTAAAGCATGATGAGTAGGGTGGGGGGGGGCACAAACAGTAGCCTTTAGGCCCATGACCACCTTAATCCTCCTCTGCATATATGTTTTATTGCTAGAACACATGATTTTTATTGTCCGCTGGGTGTTCTTCTAATTTAAGTAAATCATTTTGCCTTTGTGTATGAAAGGATTTATATAAATACATTTGAATTGCCTTGTCTTATGACCGTACCCTCAATTTGACAAAAGCTATTTGTTATCAGACATTTTGTGACTTTCATGCTGTTGACGCAGCTCTTACTGTTAGATCGACCAGATTTGCGGGAAGAAGCTCAGGCTTGGCCGCGGGCTTTGTGTCCACAGGGGTGTGATTTGTTGTGGCAGGGACAGGTTGAGGGTTCAGGGGCATGGCTCCAGAGGACTTCACAAGATCACTAGGGTCTCCACTAGAGAAAGGATGGAAGCATTGACAGACCCAAAATATGATTTGACAGAAGCTCCACGGGAAATATCCAAACAGAGTATCACCAGCAAAATATGCGCAGACCTGGGTACAACAGCAAGCTGCTGTGGTTGTAGTTGCTGCTGTTGTTGCTGCTGCTGGTTCTGGAGGATTTGCAGCTGCAGGAAGACCTGCTGCTGTTTCAATAGATGGGAATAGGCTGGATCTATAGACTGGGTAGGGGTAGGGCTCTTCTGTTTGGCTCCTCCCGCTGGAAATAAACAGGTTTTCACAATTAACTTAAACTGCTACCAACAGGAGTAAACCCTAACATATACTAACTACTGTATATGACCATCATATTGGTACCTGCAGTCCCAGACCCTCCTCTCTGGTCTGGAGGAATGTACTGGTGATATTTGAGTTTCCTCATTTTGGGTTTGGTGTCCCGCGGTTTCCGTGGGCGGGGGAGGTGGTTGAAGTTCAGGGAGGGCGGCAGGGAGGTGGAGCAGGTCGGGCTGGGAGGCCGAGCTGTCTGTGAAAACACATTTTGTACAACTCTAAGTATGCTGTGATTTCAGAGTGTAATTTCAAGAACAGCATATAAAATATCACACCAATAAAATGTCATGTTTGACAGTGCTCGCCCTGTGTCAAGGTTAAACTCTTACATGAAACGTACAAATGCCTCACAAATCTCTAGATGACAGCACGTGCTAGTTCTGACATACAGTCATGCTGCTTGTGCATGAATGCGTTAACCTGCAGGGCAATACTGAGCTCCCCAGAAGTGCAAATTGACAGTAATGAATGCAGAGCAGCTTACAGCCGAGTATTGTGTTCGACAAAACAGGGGAGTGACCATCCTGTTAGGTTAAAGACCTTTACAGTGCTGCATTATCTCTAATGCTGTGTGCCTACTGTGAATGTGTCACACAGCAAATTCAAACACACACACATAACCTAAATTATGTGTTCTGCAGGAAAATACTACATAATACATTTATTTTACCTCATAAGTTCATTTTAAAGAGTCATAAAAAAATATTACAATCAACAGGATCTTGTAAATTTTAAATGAGCCAAAAATGAAAACCAAATGAGGTTTTTATGTGACATTATTAGTACGCACTAACCCTGCATTACCTTTGGCAGCAGGGGTGTGGTCTGAGAGGGCAGATACATCCCATTTGGTCTTCCAGTCGTTGCCATGGAGTTTGATTCACCCAGTGTTACACTCATAGGTTGTCTGATGCCCTCGGTTGCCGGGAGCAACGCCAAACCAGACTGGAGGCAGAATATCATGTTATCAGAGTTGACATATAAGGCTATGTAGAAAGTCATCAGTCTGTTAGTATTTACTTTAATGTGTTTATCAAAGGGTATTGGTGGGAAATAATTAATGACTTTGGCAGCACTAGACTTTCTTGTTGCTACTGTGTGAAGCGATGCTGTACATGAATGTTAATGACTCACCTGAGCAGGACTGGGGCTGTGGTTGAGCGCCGGGCCCACAGCTGAGAAGTCACTCAGTAATTGGTCACCTGAGAGGCCCGGTAATGAAGGAAAGCCTGATGATTGGTGAATGCCATTTTGCTCAGTGGGTGAGGAGGAGGAGCAGGAGGAGATGTCATCTTCGAAGACATCAGAGGACAGAGGGAAGCAGGCAGAACCTGAGGATATTAAAAGTGAAAGGAGGTAAGGTCAGCAGAGGAGATAAAAATATGTGCGACTCTGTCTGTGTGTGCTGGTGCATGCGGATGTGTGTTGACTCACGGTTCTCCAGGGGCAGTGTGTGTTCGTGCTGTTGCTCTGCAGGTCCAGACGGACGCTGGATCCTCTCGCTGAGGTCCTGAGCCTGGCGAGCCTTCTTCTGCCTCTGGGCCCCGCACACACTCCTCTCTACAGGTGGGGAAATGAGGGAGGGATGGTGCAGATAAGGGGAGAGACGAAGACAGATGGGAGATCAGCAGAGAGAGGAGAGTGAAGAGAGAGAAGCAACAGGATTTCAGAACATATGTGATGTGAGCGTGCACAGCAATTTTGCCATAGGCGATTAGTCCCAGTTCAAACTAGCAGAGGAATCAAAAAATAGTAAACACTCCTACTCCTGGGGAGAGGGAGTCCTTATGTGCATAATTATGCGTATTCACATATATTAACACAACGTTTAAAGGGTGGAAAGGTGCTGTTTAGGAAATCAGACATTTGGAAAAGCTAGTATTACAATAGTACTATTTTCAATTTAAAAGCAAAGTTAGAGGGGAGTGCAGAGGAGCAGAGAAGAGATAAAACGAGAAATAGAGATGAGAGAGTGACATGTCAGTAATGGGAGAAAATGATGACTCTGATCCCCGGACGGGCAGGTTTATCATGTGCTGTCAATCAATGATATGTTTGCAGGCTGCAGAGTTACAATGTTCAACAAGGTCACATTTCTGTTTAACTGACAGCTGATGAAACACAAAGCCCATTTCCAGATTTACACACTTCATTTCCTCACACAACTACTGTACAGTGGGCAGATATGATAAAATACATACAGAGAGAGACAGACAGGGGTGAATTAAACTGTGTTACTGTGCACATTTCATGGAGCATACAGAGAAAAGAACAGTGACTGTAGGCAGGAAATCACCTTTTGCAGTTTCAGTGTTCAGACCACTAGGGGGCAACTTCTGTGTGGCACCGTCATCACTAAGACGCTGCATCAGGACACAGCAGGTCAAACGAACAGCCACAGCCAAAAGATCACAGGAAACATTCAATAAAACTGAAACACAGTGGTGTGCTGCAGAAGACCGTTATCCATTTGCACCAGTGTTTACACCAGAATATTTGCAGTGTATGCATGTTGGTCTAAAAAGACTTTTTGTTGAAACCAGTATTAATTCAGTCTGTAAAGATCACTTGATGCAGTCAATTGAGAGGGAAACAGTGCATATTCATTATAATATTTCAATCAGGTAGAAATAAAATAAACAAAAATGTTTGATTCTGTCAAAATCCTTGTCAATGTAAATACTGTACACTGAAAAGATGGAAAACACTTTTATTTTATTTCATTAAAACCAGTATTATTACATTTAGGAATAACATGCTGCCAAAAATAATTAAGAAACAAGCTGCTACTTACCAAAGCTTCACTCTGGTCTTTCTCTGATTTTTGTGTGGGACAGGTAGATTTCAAACCTATGGGAGAACACAGAGATGATAATATAATAAAGCAGCAGAAAAGGTATGTGTTTAAAACCTAAATCTTATACTAGTATTTTCTAAATGTGCTAAAATGATAAAAGAGCTGCTTAAAAGAGGAGTAACTCAGGTGAACCGTTGCATCAACAAAGCACTTCAGGCTTCAAATCACTGTTGTAAGTTACAGCATGGAGCATTTCAGGCACTCTTTTGTTTTGTCAGGAATCAGAATGTGCAGCCGCCTCAGCCTGAGACAGCTGGGAACTGACGCGTTTGTCGACAAAGTAGCTAGAATTGTTCCATTCTTTTTTACACTGCTCTGTACATTTACTGCACCGAAATGTACTATGTATCTATACGTTAAAAGCCAAGTGGCCTCTGTGTGCGTGCGTATGTGTCTCAGGAATCACACAAAATCCAGAAAGAGCTGACTGCTGCAGTTTGGCATACTTATGTATTTTTGCTCAAGGAAGACAGTAGCAAAAACAACAAGTTGATAGGACCAATATTTTGGGAGGCATTGGTAATTTTGGGATACAATAGCCTTACAATTACGTTGCTATGCCCAGAACGCTTTGGCGGTGACTGCTGGACAAATGCGGTACAGCATGCATGAATACACAACAGTATAAAAACTACCACATCAAGAACCTGTGGATCCCCATGGGTCAACACGCTAGTTTTAGCATTTAAGACATTAATATGACAAATAACTTGATAATTTGTTTTATCAGTTTCAGTTTGCACAAATTGCCTCCATGCATTTGTTTTCTTTTGCATCAAAATGTACATCAAAATGTACATTTCTAATTTCACTACAGGCACATAAAAGGTAGGTATTTTTTAGACTAATGAAACCTTGAATAGTTTACATATTTGTGCTTTTCCTCCTAATTTCTTTACTTATTTCTAAAGTAACATACTTCTTAGTGTTCTATATTTATATGTTTTCATAGTATATGTATATTTGAAACATTTAATAGGGCAAAAATACAACAACTTTAAATAGATTTTTGCACAAGGACACACAATTCGGCCAATTTTATTAATATGACAAATTTGCAAAGACGTTTACAAATCAATAGCAAACTGTCTGTCAATGAGACAAGGTGACCTGATGATGATTAGTATGAAATCAGATCAATTAGAGTATTAAAGAATGGCACACGTAGACTAACCCAGATCTGCATTGATTTCGCTCTGCCTTCGGTTCTGAATCCTCAGCTGCAGGACTGGAAGACAAGAACAGAGATTAAAGTGGCTTAAAGTGATGAAAGAAAACCGTAAGTTGGTTTGATTTCTTTTTGAGACAAACATTGAGACAGTGTGAAAGAAAACTAAATCACAGTGATGCAGAAAGGTAAGAGTTGAGCAATGGATGAAAATGTGATCACTGTTAAATGATACGGCCTTGTAACTTAGAGTACCCCTTGACTTTGCAGCGCTTGTAGATTATATATCTTCTCGCATGCCTGCACACATCTACACACCTCTCGAATGCGCACACACATTGACATTCAGTGCGCAAACAGGTGAGGCAGGGCAGGGCCGGGCCCATTACACCCAGCGCCTCGATGAGTTTTGAGACCTGAGAGACCTGAGGAGGGGAGGGGAGGACAGCATGGGGGGGTTGAGGGCAGTGACTATTTATCTCTCAGTATGTCTATTTCTGTTGGCCCCATCCCCCCTTCAGCTGTCCCGCTCTCTCCACAAGACTCCCATACATCCCCTCCTACTCACGTCATCCTCATTTGTGCTGCTAACTATACTCTTCCTGCCTCTCAATCTACTGAAAACAAAATGTTTAAACTTTGTGTATTTTTGGATTTAAAGTACACACAGGCTGCCCTTAAAGCAACTGAACAGGGAAGTTACGCTGGGGTTTCAGTGTGATTGAAGTTTTATCAGTGCAAATGTGTGTGATGATTTGTTTCCTTGTATCTGAACTCAGGGCATTTCATTTGCATTATACAAAAAGATTAAAAAATAAATTGAGGGTCAGTCTCACAATCAATCTAGTGAATTTTACTTTCCAAAAATGTTTTTTCCCCTCTCGCTTATTGATTTTTATATATGTGTGTGTGTGTGTGTGTGTGTGTGTGTGTGTGTGTGTGTGTGTGTGTGTTTGTGTGTGTGTGTGTTTGTGTTTGTGTGTGTGTGTTTGTGTTTGTGTATGTGTGAT
>JAPQRQ010036381.1:0-12227 GCA_037367365.1 Apogon talboti | reverse complement strand
ACAAATAAAGCAAAAGAGAGAAAGACAGAATCTTTGTGGACATTTCATTCAGACTTCAGACTGAACCTGCCTGTGTTGGCCAAATGGATCATAAACTAACCTGACACAATACCTTCTGCTGATGAATTGTGGGTTAATGCAGGTTATTACTAATATAAACTAAATCAAAGGAACTTATACCAAACCTTAAAAAGCCTGGAATTTAATCACAATAAAGTAATTAATATCAAAAATATAACAATATATATGCATTAACATGTAAGTGCTCAGCCTCCAGGGTTAAAAAAAAAGTCAATGAATTATTTTTATTATCGGTATTTAAAGAATAACTGGAAAATGAATTTCACAATATTTACTTACAACCTAATGAAAAAGCTGTAGAGATGAATAAATTCAAGGGTAAATTCATGGTGTTTTCCAAAGGTAATAAAGGATCCTTATTAGCTTCATTTCCAGGATCATCACGTCACTGAATGACTGGCCTGATGAATCCAGGGCTGTTTTCAATGATGCTTCTGTGATGATCCTCTGAAAGTCCTTCAGAAAACCCGGTAAATGAAAAAGAGACTGCATATATGTGTTACTGAACCACTGAACTAGAACCCACAGATTCACTACTGTTCCAGATTATGATGGATCTGATTGGTAAAAAAGACTCTTACCTGGACTTTGACTGACTACCACAGAAACATCCTTGACTTAAACACCAATAGAGTCTTCTGTTACTGTCATCAGTGTTGGACCACTAGAGGATGCAAAGACAAACCAGTCAATAATAGAGGATGAACATTTGCTTATGCCTGTGTTGAAGCTCATGTTGTATTAAACTATGCTGGGAAAAGTTAGACACGACAATGTCAACACAAACTAAGAGAATGTCTCAGGTGTGTTTTTGTTTATCAAAACCAGCTGCAAAAGTAATTTTATAGCAACCGGTACATCACTGGTTGACATGTTTTGGTTTTTTTTTTTAAATTATCATCACTAACATGTAATGGAAAAGAAATGACAAAAGTGCTGGTTAGCTGATGTTTTCAATGTATGTCATAAAGTGTCATTATTATGTACATTTTTACAATAGGTTTACAACTAGAAAGAACATGAAAACTGAATGTATTTTAATGTGCAGACAGTGTATTAAAGTAGATCTGAGACAAACATTCCATTAATTCTCCAAATTTCAAACCTTGACCCAGGACCATATTTTAGAAACTACACAACCAATCAGCATTTTTTTTACTTAATTTTTCTGTATTAGTGACTATAACATTGGTGAAGTTTCACTACTTTTATTCTGCAGGCATTTAACCTATAGACCAGTGTAACTATTAACAGATTAAAATAGCCATTTAAGTAATCATAATTCATTTCCCATAATTTTAGATGAAGGATCAGTGAGAGCTGAAGGTATTCAACTGTACACCTGCATAATAGCACACTTGGCTCACTGTAACACAACCTGGTTCACTGTAGTTGATCTGCAGTAGAATCAGCATTAATGCTACTGTCATTTAACCTAGAATTAAAAAGCTCTGTCAAAAAAAATTATATTGTAATAAATAACGTGCTCATTTGCAGGTTTAAACTAAAATTTGTGGTTAATGTGGTTTGTTAGTGAACCGTGCATTTTTTCTTTTGCAATGAGAGAAAGACAAAGGAATTAGACACATCACAATATCTGCTTGAAATGTTCTATTCTGACCTTCAGAATTACAGATCCTAATGGTATTTAACAATAAGCAGTAGTTGCTACTAAATCAACCACAATAATAATTACAATGATTAGAAACTCATTTTACACCAGATTTAGTCTAGTTTTAATATGACTTCTCTGGAAGTGAAAGCATCAAAACAGAATTACAGTCTATATTTTTTAATAATGTAACTAATACACCAATAAATACACACACACACACACACACACACACAAAAACCCCAAACTGCAACATTTCTCATTTATATAAACATTTTTATTGGATATTTGGAAATCCTGGCTCTGGATTTTCTGCCCACTTCTCCACTTCTTCAGAAGAGTCACCGATTTGGGCTTTGGTTTAATCCAGACCAGTTTAGACCAGTTGGTTCCTGGTACTGGAAGTGCTGATTCTGTCCATTTCAAAGTCTACACTTGGTCCAGTACATCAAACCATTTTATTTTTTCCTACAATGACGTTACAAGAATAAACAATGGGAAAGTTGTATGTGATGTACAAACTGTAAAACAATGCTATAAACACCTTATAACCTCTGATGTTGGTAAAAAATAAACAAAAAAAAAAGGTACCAGTGGGCTTTATTTTTTTTTACTGTATAACATTCAAAACTTTTAAAAACCATTGTTTACTTTTGCTTCATGTAACAATTTTCTCAATCACGCTTCAGTTTAATGTCACACAAACACATCCGATCTCAAACAGCGACAAATACATCTACTTACAACGAAGGCTCAGTTCCCTGTGCTGATCCTTCATCCAGTCATAACACATGAACACGTCACTCTGCAGTACCATATGCAGTCTTAAACATGTGGCGTTATGGCCGTATCCACCTGTCAAATATTCACTGAGCTGTTTGGCCCCGAGGGACTATATGGGTGGAAATAACAAGCGTCGGTGCAGTAGTGGTTGGTTAATTAAAGTACACATAGAAACCCTCAGCTAACCAAATTCCTTCTGAGTCTTAACAAAGAAAAACGGAAAAACTCTGCACTATCCGTGTTTATTTGAGTGCACTGGTTGCAGTTGTCTGTGCAAAAATGACAAAATATGCAACAACATAATTGCGTTTTCAGTTCAACTCCAGGCACAGGTGGCAGAGCAATGGAAAAGCAAGGAAGGAATCATCTGCTGTTTTCATTGGCTGCTGACAACTTCTGCTGGAACCAGTTTAGTCTGAAGGTCTGATTTTCAAAAGATGTCACGATTTTGTGACTCGAATTCCCAAAAAAATTCTGAATTAATGAGGTGGAGTGTGTCAATGATGTGACTGAACATCTGACAGGTCCAAGTGTGTCCTCTTCCTGTTTCTTCTTCTTGTTTGTTGTTGTAATCTCCTGCGTTAGAACCACTAATGTAAAAACTGCCACAACACTCAGACCATCCATACACTTCTATGTGCTTCAAATCACCTTTTTGGCTTTTCCCTCCTGTTTCTACTTCCAGTTTTACTCTTTAAGGCACTTGCTGGTGGCAGAAAGAAGGCAGAAAGAAGCTAGTATTGGAGGGAAATAAAGTCAATATAAGGGATAAACTAGGTCAAATATGGACTTGTCGTGACTTTAAATTAATCTGATGTCGCATATTTGATTATTAGACTATATTTGATGTGTGATGGGATTGTACTTTGACGTCGGAAACACGATCAGAAACATTTGACATTTTAAAGGATTGGAAGGTTTACATGTGAAAAGCAGACGTGGCAGTTCGCATTACTGACAAACAGTACCTGCACCAACACGGACAGCCTCCAGAAACTTTCACATTTCTGTAGTTGTTTTGTTAATTATAAAAAGTATCACCAAATCATTAAGTTCACGATGTTTGTTCCACTTATTTCTGACTTTGTCCATCACACATACAAACCCAAATGTGAACGGAAAATCAGTCTACATCTATATCATCTACAGTTTGGCACTGAAAGTGAAAGCAGGCAATGCTTATGGGAAGTAAAAAAAAAAAAAAAAGGAAGGTCTCAGAAGCATTTACTTCGCCCTTTTGTTTTGAAAGTCATGTGGTGCCAAAATCTGGTCATCTGGAAACTTGAGGAATACAAAGACACACAGGACTGCCCTAAGGTGGTATTGCTTCAGATGTGAATTTAAAAATGCAGTTTGTAAAATCTGAAACCTCTGACGCGCCTGTCTTCCGACATCACCAGAAAAAAAAAGACAAACTTCTGAACCAAGAATCTCATTTCAGTCATGCAAAGTTACAAACTGCATATTTAATCTTTCATATCAACTCAAGCACTAAATAAAGAACATCGTCTGGGCTTCGAAGGCAAAGAAAAATTCAGATATATGACGCATTTATGTCGAAGAGAGTAAGTAGCGTGACAGAAGATAAATGAGAACACTTATACTCCGGTGGTAACGGCACTTAAACCCAAAGTCTGCTGAAGATATTCTCATCACTTGGTCCACAAATTACTCATTTGCAGAGTGGCTGATGATATAATTGATCATGTAGCTCAAGATTTAAAATGTCTCTCCAATATTAATCAACCACTGAGGTGAACATATTTTTACCAACTCTGCTTTATGGATTTTTTTGAATAATTATTTGGCTCCTAAAGTTTTAGAGAGACCAAATTTATTGATGCAGTTTAACAAGAGGGAATATTTTTTGTTGACTGGATGGTGCATTTAATATTATTTTACATTTCCTGCAGGTTGTAATTTCAAAGACTTCATGGATATAATGAGGAATATGCAATCACCAGGAGGCACATACATATCCATGAAGCTGCAGGTGTTGGGTGTTAACCTACTTGCACTTGTGCACTTATGTTTTTGTATTTTTGCATGATAGCGAATCCAGTTTTCGGCTGTATGTACTGAAGTATGTACCCAGGACCAACAGTACTGATACCGACTACATGACCCTGGTAAAGTCAAGAAAACTTAAGTTGAACTGTGTCACAAAGAAAAAAATGATGCATATTGTTGCGTCATCATACAGATATATGAACTTCAGCATTGCACTATGGAGGGATAAGGCCTACAACACGCGTATTTAAGACACTTTACCACATTAATCTAGATTTAGTCTAAGCCTTTTTAAAGGATCTATGGGTACCCTGTCTTCAGAAGACACCTCATTCACTATCCATCATGTGTGCAGAGAGCAAGAGAAGAAAACACTGCATTACTTGACGAGAATATTGTGAAAGAAGTCAAAGTTGACCAATTCTACAAAACAAAATCACACTTAAAAATACTAATGTTTGGCTGTTCAGACCACATGATTAGGCAGTCATGATTTTTCACTGGAAGTAAAAAGAAGCTGAGCTTCAGCAACAGAATAAGGTTGATAAAGTGAACTACTGGATATGACATATGCACCTTGATTAACACTTTACGAAAGTGGCACATAATCAGTCCTTTAAAAACATAGGTTTCATGTTTGATATGTGAATGCAAAGCCACAGCATAAAGCCTGCAAAAAAAAAAAAGATTAACACAATGTGAACTTATTCAGCTGTGATTTGAGTGAACAACACAGAGTCGTCAGCATAGAAACACACACTGCAGCTTATATGTGAAAAACATTTGGCCAAAGTCAAGGTTGATGGTTGTTTTGTTCGGACAAATCTCGATTCATCGTACCCTGAATGTTCTCTCCTTATTTGTGCCATCAGAATCAAGGCTCCTGATTGGACAGTGGTGTGTACCGTGGTTTTCATTTGTTGATAATCTTTTTTCCACTCTCTTCAAAGGTAAAAGTTCATCCGAGTACGTCTGTGCTTTAGGTATTCACTGTTGCTGACTTTGGATCTAGTTTTCTGATACAGCAAGTGATGACACAGAAAATCTGACCTCAGACCAGCATTTAAAGGCAAAATAGCCTCACCACCACAGTTCAAAGACAAAAAGAAAAAAAAGTCACAGGGTTGCTGTATTTCCACGTGAAACATTAAAAAAGGCTGAGTGGCAAAAAGGAAGTATCCGGTCATGTCTCATTGCCTGACTTAATTTCTTCTCAACAAAAATCTTTATTCTTGGGGCGGCTCCTTCTTTTTATGTCCTTACGTGGTTAAATTCAACTTTGAGTGATGCAAAGAAGCCAAACACAGATATACATCAGCTATGTCCAAAATACGGAATACACTGCCAAGCAACCACGAAAAAATAACCCTTTGATTTCACAAAGCTCAACTGCAGTTGTATTACAGGCGCCATTTTGCTTCCCTGTTTTATAGTTTTCGTGGGATGCCAAGTGGAATTAGGTAATACAATGTAGTGGACATAAGCGCTTCAGTTTCCACCAGTTGGGCTCATATTAACTCTTCATCTGTCCAAAATCTTCTCTCTTTAAACCTTCTGAGATCCCATAACTCCTCCCCCTTCAGTCTTTATATGGTCAATGGCTTCCTGAGGCTTCTGTAGCCCCACCCACAGTCCTTATATGGTAATAACATTCACTAGAGTCTGCAAGCTCTTATTCCTTTGAACCCTTAAATGGAAAATGACATCTTGTGTTTAAGTAGCCATCCCACAACCCACGCCAAGAGGTCAGAGGTCAAAGGTCAGTGACTTTATTCTCAAGAGCGGCAGCGATCTGTTGGAGCCGGAGCGTGAGCTGTTTATTCTGAGCTGCTGGGTCCTCATCTAGTGATTGGATGATCTGATGGAGACATAAGAAACAGAAATGGACACATTTTCTCATTTTATTTCAAAGTGCAATCGATTCCTTTGCTGCCATCTAGTGGTCAGGAGTATGGTTATATGCAAATGACCAGTGTCACAGACAAAGTCATTAATATGACACTAGAAGTTGTCATTTTACAATATTTTACAGATTAAAGACTATAATTTAGCACAAATTGCACAAAGGCCAATACTCATTTTTCAGTAGATCTGTGCTTACATTAACTTTCAAGAGTCTTTTTAATAAGCTACGGTAAATATAATTGTGATTATTCTGTCTTATTTTCAGGTTTTATTGCACTATGTAAAGCACCTTAAAATGCTTCTGTATCAAATATGCACTATAAATAAAACAACTGCCTTGTAAGTAGTCAGCAATGACCTTATATATCAACAAAAAATATGTTACATTTGTTAAAGTCAATAAGAGCTGGAAAACCATTTTTTATTAAGATACATATATTCCTAATTAACTAGTTGCTTATTAGCATACTATCAGCACACTATCAGTGAAACATTCTGCGCAACCACATTACAGAACTATTAACCAACAGCTTTACCTCCATAACCTCATAATTACTGATTATTGACTATAAGAAAGGTGCTTTACATCACGGTCTTCTGTTACTACCATCTTATAAAGTTCATACTGAGCAAAGCATATGTAGAATATGATCAACAAGGCCTTAATAAATACTTTATAATGAGAAATGGTAACTAATATCTACTAACATGTAAGCTAATAACAAACTAGCAAATAATGATGAATATGTGGACCGTCATTGTAAATGCTGTAGATGTAATCATTATGTTGGCATCAAACCACCAAAAAGGTATCTGTTCTGCAGGTTTTTTGTTGCATCTGAAGGGATTGTATCAATGACAAGAAGCAGAAATTTGTCTTCTTGTTGAACAGATGTAAGCATTACTTCTATTCTATGAGTGAATGAAAGAAATAGTTTCTCACCACATCATAGTACTTGCTGGCATACTGGTAGAGCTGATGTAAGGCCACCTGGGAATTCAGCTTGTCTGTGTGTTGCTGCAAGAAAGAAGTAGCTTATGTGCAAACGCAGTTCACTTATGTGCAAACGCAGTTCACTTATGTGCAAACGCAGTTCCAACGATCTGTTGGACATAGAGTATGTCCAACAGATCGTTGGACATACTCTAATGTCACTAACAATACATTTTAAGACAAATGTACATATATGGCATCTGCATATTAAAGTTTCAGTGTTCCAATCAAGAAATAAAATTGCTCTGATAATCAATTAACAACATTTCAAGCAAGACGAATAGAAATATATAAAATGTATATCTTTAAGTTGAAAAATTGTGGTAGTTCTTCACACATTCAGAAGTAGTGGGTGTAAATTAAAATGGGCATTTTTTCCTATTTTATGACATTTAACAGGGTTAACTTCAGTAGATGATCAAAGTACCCTTGGTCAAGATTACAACTTAAACATATGTGACATGAGACTTGTCCACACACACACACACACACAGTGGTTCATACCCTGGACACTTCAGCGAGGTGTGTATTCATGTCCTGGTCACTGACTGGAACCATCTGTCGGATGCCCTTGTAATAACTGAGGAAACACACACAAAGTCATGCAATAATAATAATAATACTAATACTAATACTACTACTACTACTACTAATAATAATAATACTAATACTACTACTACTACTACTAATAATAATAATAATAACAACAATAATAATAATAATAATCATAATAATAATCTGGAATTTGAGTTTAATCATGTTAAGAGTTTCATATATGTTGCACATTTCTCACATAATTAACCTTCAGAAAACAAGAATTTTAACTCATTATGTCCAGCTTTACTGAATTTACTTCTAAGAATTTTTTAACTGAAAACCTGACTGATGAATCTGTATGTACTGCTATTCTATATTTAGTGTCACAAACTCACTCGTCCACCATCTTCTTGTATGTAGAAATCTCTTTTGCATAGAGCAGCTTGTTGCTCGGAGACTCCTACAGTCCGGAAAAAGAAACAGAATAAAGAACTTTGTAGTTAAAAAAAAAAAAAATCCTATCTATTACTAAAAAGCATAACTTTGTTGTATGTGGATAGAAGATATTTTACAGAGACAGTCCTCCCTCTGCTCCTGCGCAGTTAATTATCATCAGTCTGTGATGTTTAAACAGTCCAGCTTTATTCTGTGATTAAGTGTTGTAATTAACTTCTGCTGCAGCCAGTTTCCATCAGCCTGCCTCTTCATCTGCTATAGTGACTTTGTGCATCCCAGAAACACACAGGTAGGGCTTTATTCAAACATACTCTACTCCCATAGTGTGTCACTAAAAAGGCTCCAAAAACCAACAAATTATAGTGACAGTTGTTAATGTTGATGTTTTTGGCAACAGTGAAACACAAATGAGTGATTTTTGAGGACAGGAGGGAGCACAGACATGTTTAACTTGCACAGACTCTGTTGAATAACCTGACTGTCAGGCACATATTCTGCCCTATGATGGCAATGGTGTGCAAATTTCTAATTTCCTGTCCAAAAGTGGAGAAAACTGAGGAATTTTTTGTGGATTAAGAATGGTTTCACACATTTGCTTCTGGAAACGTAAACTAGTTTGCATTAGTTTGGTGACAGTTCAATTAAACATCTGCAGTTTACATCAAACTACATCAGTTGAAAAACCACCACAGCCCAGATTAATCAAGCACACAACAATAATGCCACTGACAAAAGCTACGCAAGATAACAGTAGAAGAAGATACAGTATACAGGGTTTCTATTGGCAAAGTTAGGTAAGTTTCGCTGTGTAGACCTCAGGCTAAATACACTTTCAGCTTTGGCAAGGACAATTCCAATTCATTGAAATGTTAATGTGGGGCCAATGCTAACCTTGGAACTGGATGCATCTGCCTGAGAGCAAATGTTCATTTGTCTGGCAGATCAGTCTGGCCCTGGTCCCATTCAGAGTGATTTCTACTCAAAGATCAGGTAGAACCACTCTCCATCACTTTATCATGTGACCTGCTTCATCTGATACAGGTTTGGGCAGATATGGTTTGATACAACGACAGGCTGCTACCGGTGACTGCTGTCTGTCCACCACTGGGTTGTGTCCATTACTGTTGTTCTATTTGGCTGCAGGTTTATAAACCACTTGGAAAATAAAAATTAACTGAGAGGGCTGAGCTTAATTCTCATTTATGCATTCATCTAGAAGAACTATCCACTCCATACCTCCTACTTCTTACATGACTTCTGAATGTTATTTGATGCACTGTGATAGAACTTAAGCTAAATGTTTAGACAAAGTTTGGTTTGATCAGTGTAATGTCAATACCATATAGTCATATAAACACTACAAATACTAACTCTGCACATGAGAGGCGATCGAATCATCAAACTAGCTTAACAGACCAGTTAATGTTGCTGTTGTTATCATCTGTCCATGTAACTCCTTACACTTCATTTACTGTTTATTCTGTAACTCAAAGTCACACCTGTCAGTTACTGTAGACACTGTAGATGTAAAAACCTTCTATTAGCTCCAAGATCTAATTAAAAGAGCAACACTTTAATAAATGATCAAAATAAACCTGGAAAATCATGACTGTCTTTATGTTTTTAACAGAACTCAACTGGAGCATCGTCTCGTGGCCACCAGGGGCACTTCAAGACATTATCACACCAATTTCATTGAAGTAATTATTAATCACTCTCCTAAACACCAAGAATAAACACGTTTCTGAGGAGGTGAGTAGTTTGGAAGATCCCTGTTGCGTAATGATCTTACTCTGCTGAGTTTGTGCTCCGTCTTGGTGCAGGCGTCCATAAAAGTCTGAGCGATGACGTGCAGCGAGGCGTCCACCACCTCCGTCACATGGACGTCAAAGATGAAGTGTGGATTCCTCAGGATGTTCACCCAAAACCTCAAGGGTAAGCTGAAGACACAGAGACAAACCACAGTGATTTTAGTCACTTTCCAATTCAGAAACTTTAGGTCAAAGTTGGTAAAAAATATGGCTTTTTTTCCCTTTCAGCACATGACATTTTAGTCAGGACTCACTCGACGGAGAAGAAACTTTAAATAAAACTAATAAAAAATATGTCCTTGGGGCTTTGAATTTTCTTAATTCCAGACCTTTTCAGACTTTTTAAGGACTTGCTGACACACCGTTTCCCTTCCCTTCGCTCTTGCCTGCATCCTTTCATCTCCTCATGCTGTCTCTTCCTCCCTGCTGCCTCCACAGACCATAACCCTCGTCAATAATTCACCACAGCTGATGAATATTTCATTGTCCGGCTTGTTTGTGTGTGTATGTGTGTGTATGTGATTGACAGGCTGAGCTCAAGGCCAGTTTGAAAGCAGAGAAGTTTGGGGAAAAAAAAAAAATAACAATGCAAGCGATCCCTTTCTGTCTCCATTTCCTCTCCTTCTTCTTCTTTGTCATCATTTATCCATCCTGATAACAGCCTGTCAATTAAATCAGTCTTTCAACGTGCTCGACCGCATGGTTTAGCAGCAAGGAGAACGTAATTACACCCTAGTTCAGCTGATGAGGTAGAACACACACACACACACACACACACACACACACACACACACACACACACACACACACACACACACACACACACACAGCTTGAGAAGCAGCTTAATTATTTCTCTTAGCAGGTTTTCTTTGCAGGTCGTATCTCTAGCTGAGATTCAGAGAAGCTTTGAAGAAAAGCTGGCAGACACTGAATCACTTAAGAGTCACATATCGAGTCTGAGACGTTTACTGACAGTACGATCTATGCAACGCTCTAAGGAGGATGTTTTACATTTATACTTTGTAACTTCAACCTCAGTGTTTTAGCCAAAACATGTTCTAACCACCTACAGCTGCTTTCTTGTTTCTAATTTAATTACACAAGATCCATGACAACATTTTACACCTTATACTGTCATTTGTACCGAAACATGTGATCAGTCATACTGTCATTCTGCAGTGTCAGTGTGGTTTTTGTGAGCATTTCATGTTTCACGTGTTTGTAAAATGAACTCTGACAGTATGTGACTCAAAGACATCTCCTTGGACTTTGAGTCTTTGATGGTATTTTTTTATCTGAGTTAAAGTCAAGCCGAAATTCATTGTCATTCAAGGCCACAACATAAGGAGTCCATCGCAGAATAAAGCTGAACATCTCCAAGGTCAGTGTGTAAAAAATGATAGAAATATGATTTTACAAACAAAAAAATTACAAAAACTTAAAGAGGGATAAGACAAATATGCCATCTGTGCATTGAATATGTAAATGAGAGTTGGTAAGTGTGTCCTGGGTTTGAATCATCATTTCCCTAGGGGCTGTCATTGTTGTGTGTGTGACTATATTGTTATACTTTCCCACATTTACAAGTCTTACTTTGATAGTCCAACAGTAAAACAGCCAAAGATATGGAGCCTCCAGCTCTAAAAGTCTGATAAAATGGCCATTGTTTACGTCAGATATTTCAAGTTTGTTTCTATTGATGGCTAAATCAAATATACAGTATATCAAAGTGACAAAGTGGCTTAGATGCGTATCGCAACATGAATGTGTTTGGTTTTCTCTGTGTGTTTGGTCTACCTGTTGGTCTTCCAGATGTGTAGCGTCTCCTCATCAACGTTGTCATGTCTCAACGCCTGTTCGTCTAGGAAGTCAAAGAAGTATTTGACAGCAGGAGGAACAACGGAGCTTGAACACAGCACGCTACGGAAGAAATCATCCACAAACTGCTGCAGCGTGCCCTGTAACACACACACACACACACACACACACACACACACACACACACACACACACACACACACACACACACACACACAC